>JABUQX010016601.1:0-22413 GCA_015478945.1 Trachelipus rathkii | reverse complement strand
AACAAAAAAACTAAAAAATATTTAAAATATTTTTATTGTATTTTAAATAAAGTTTTAATAACTGAATTTATATATATATTTAATTTATTTTTTATAATAAATTGATTATTTTATCAGTTATTTTTTATTCCTTTTCCTTCTGGTATTCTTCAGCATTTCCTTCCATTCCATTACGAGTCCTAAAATCAAATTAAATTTGTCCGAAACAGTTTTATGAATATGATTGGAGAAGGCATTCCATTTTTTAATCCAGCGTCAAATTGCCTTTCTAAGTGGAACACTTTGAGAAAGGGGGAACACGTTAAAATAGAAGAGCAACTTTGTATACTAATGGAACTTAAAATAAAAATTTCCAATGGGGAGCTTATGGAGCTAATGGAACGTAAAATAAATATTTCCAATGTGAAACTTTTTTCTTTCAAACCGGAATACCAAAACTGAAATGCAACTTTTTTCTCCTTTTTCTCTTTTTTATTTTCTAATCCTATTTTATCTTTTGTTAACGTACTTTTTCTTTAATTTGTGACTGATTTTATTGTATTGTAATTGTAATTTTTATTATTATTAGTTATTCTTGTCTACAATAGGTGTATTATATATGAAAATAAAAACATTTTCTTAAAATTCGAAAATAGTTCGTGGCCTAAATTACCTTCTACAAATATAGTATATATATATATATATTATATTATATTTATATAATTTATTATATATATATATTATACTATATATATATATATATTATATATATATATATATATATTATATATATAATATATATATATATATATAACGATTCATCAGCGTTTAAATCTGCAAATACATAAGCAGCATAAAATAACATGATGAAGCAGTGTTAAATTAATACGTTCAAATTCCCTGGAACATTTAAAAAAGAAAAAATATCTAAAACGTAGGAATTAGTTAATTAATCTATCGATGAAGGCAAATTTCCTTAGAAATGTCAAGTAAAAGCCACTATCTCTGATGTCACATACAGTTAGGAAAGTAACTAAATAGTTTATAAAGATTAGTTACATGAGCATTATACACCTTAGGAGAACAAGAGCGACAGCGTAATATTACTATATATAAGTAAATATATATATATATATATATATATTATATATATTAATATATATATATAAATTTATATATAAATTATATATATATCTATGTATAATATATATATATATGTATATATATACTATAAGATATACATAGGGAAAGGGACGAGAAATGCACTCCCAAAGTGACGAGATCTCCCACCCATTTGCGTGCGAGAAATGCTCTTACACCACCCCTCCCCACTCCCGAATATTTCTCATATCCACATTATTTCTTACACTGGAATAAAGACTCTCCACGATCTCATTCCACACACATGAAAAACTGTATCTACAGACACCCACGTTAATCCTTTTCAATAGACAGAATCAACGACATTGACACCGCATCGATGAACTAGACCTCGGAGCGAGGACGTATATTAAATACATTGATTAATGTAGAACCACACAAGTCTATAAACACTATCTCTTCCGTTCTCATTCTCTGAAATCTTCATTTTTAGGGATTTTGACGTCTTCCGTTCACTTGTGCCAGTGAGTATACCTCTAATTCTCCAAAATATTTCTTGAGGTGAACTTGTCTACTACTTTTCTATCTAGGGAATGACCTTGAAGGCGGTTATGCAGATCCCTACAACGTCTACCCTGGATCCGTCTTTAGAGATCACCCCAATATCCTAGACCCTAACCTTTTCCTAACCCTTAACCATTCTCTTTGTTCTGTTAAATCTTTCCTCCCTGGTGTTCCTTGGATAACCTTATCTTTTATTCTGTTCTATGCTCTTCAAGTCTTAGTCCATTTACTGCTAGGAAAAGTTTTTGGACTTTCGGTGCTGCTTGCTGATTGGACTTGCTGTTGTAATTCTTTGATTTCCAATGGAGTTACTACTGCTCTCCAGGGAGGGGTTACTCGGAGTGTGTTGAGCACACTACCAATCCTTAGTTTAACTCTGCATTTTCTTTTATTATTCCCACAGGGATACTGCTTTCAGGAGAATTACCATCGTCTTCAAGCTCCAAAACCCACGAAACTTTTTTTTTTATCCAGAATCTTGCAAAATCTATTCTTCGTGACACTAAAAGCTCAGAAACTTTTCTTCTATCTCCACCTTCCTTCAACTCATTTTTTCCTAACATTGTAGCTTTCTTACTATCTTCTCAATCTGAGCTTAGCACTAAGAAGGCATACGGTCCTGATGGTATTCCTCATATGGTTCTCCAAAAGATGCGCTTCCGCGTCTGCACCCTGCCTTGGTATATTATTTCTTCTCTGTCTTTCTACTTCGTCCTTTCCTTCTTGCTGGTAACGTGCGATGATTCAAACTGAGGTAAAAAAAAGGGAACACCTTTCAACCTTCCAACTAACGTCCTATCGCATTAACTTGTGTTCTTTCTAAAGTTTTTGAATCTATACTTAAGACAGATTTGCAAACATTTCAATTCTTCTAATCTTATTTATGATCGCCAGCATAGCTTTCATATAAAGCGCTCTTCTGGTCATCTTCTTCTTCTTACTGATTATTTGTTCTCTTCATTAGACATTTCGATGAATCTTTCGATGCGGGGCTGGACATATCGAAAGCTATCAGTACAGTTTGGCACTTTCAGTATCTATATTTCTCTCTGGGACCTTCACTTTTATTTATTTTTTGGTCGTTCTATATCAGCTGTTGTAAACGGCCACTGTTCATCCTTTAAATCTATAAATGGTGATGTTCCTCAGGGATTTTGTCCTATCCCCAACTCTCTTTTAACTTTTCATTAATTACCTCCTTTCTATTTTTTTATCACCTATTTCTCCTATGCTGACCATTTCATTTTGATAGACATCCCTCACAACAACAATTAGCCCACGCTAGAAGGGCGTCCTTGGAGCAACCAACCTCTGAGATTTATTGATTTCTAATTAGGTCATTGAGAACAAGGTCATTTTTAATGCTTAAAAAACTCAATTCCTCCATCTTTCAATTCGTCTTAATCTTCCACACAACTATAACATCTTCGAAAGACACACAACTCAAACCTTCATCTGTAATTACATACACTAAGTTTTCTTTTTCTCGTGACCTTATTAGAGTCACTTTATTTCTCTTTCTAAGCAAATATCTAACAGGTTGGAGGTTTCTGAGGCACCTTCCGAATTTCTTCACGCCACCCCAGATGCTTGCCCTTTATTGGGGTGGGCTATAGCTCTCGGAATTTTCGAATGGTTAACTCTCTCTTCTCTCTCTCTCATCTCTCTCTCTTCTCCTCTCTCTCTCTCAGTTCCTCTCTTCTTTCAGATCACTTCGCTCACCTGGTGGTACGTCTATTCCGCCTCCCCACCTCTCTCTTCCTCTATTAGCCGAACTGCTGTATTGCTCTCTTTTTGCATGGTTATTTATATAAACACTGCTCTTCTGAACACTTCAAGCGCATAACTTTCCATTGAGAAGAGCTCTCTTGTGACAACTCTATCAACACAGTCTTTTCCTTTCTCTATCCAAGTTTCTAACCCAATACTTAACAGCTATATTCTATCATACATGTCTCTATTAAACATGTCTGTTATACATGTTCTTATTAATACATGATTTCTCCACTGGTAAAATCTGAAAACTAATCCATCCCTTATCTATTTATTCATAACTTACATTTGGACTTACAAATTTTCAAACCCAGTGTATCGTGCATGTCGGGCATTAATTTGGATCTGTACTAGCAACTTTCCCCAACCTCCCAGCTCTGGAGGAATTAAGTTGGCCTCTGACCTTAGCCAACCGGAGGATATATATATATATATAATTATATACTATATATATATATAATATAATATTATATTATATGTTATAGGCCTATAATATATATACTATATAGGTATATATATATATTATAATTATATATATAATATAATAATATATTATATTATATATTATATACTATATATATCTATATTTATCATATTAGTATATATATATACTATATATCATATAATACTATATATAATATTTATGATATTATTACCTTCTATATAATAATACTATAATATATATATACTATATATTGATAGAATTATATATATATATATATACTTTTTTGTATTTTCCAACTATTTCTATATTTAGATATAATATATATAGTATATATATATAGGTTGTATACTATATATACTATATAATAGTATAGTATCCATACATAATATATATATACTATATATATATATATCCTGCATACTAATATATATATATATAATATAACTATATACGTCATATATATTATATATATTAGAATATATATATCATACTGATATATATATAATATACAATATCCTATTATAGAATAATAATATACTAGTATATCATATGGCTTTCGGTAATCATATCCAAAATATATTACTATATATATATATATAAATAATAATATATATACTCGATATATATATAAATATAATATAATAATATATATATTATACTTATATATATATATATAGTATATGATATATATAATATATATATATATATAATATTATATTCTATATACAGTATACTATATATATATATACTATATTACTATATATATATATATTTAAAAAATTTCTCAAAGTTTTTCCTAGGCTATCGAATATTTCTGTATGAGAAATTTTCGTAACTTTTCTTTAAAAAAAACAGAAATAACTAAAGAAATTAATTAATTTCTTTAAGTAAATGTTTTGAACCTTGTCTATTCCCCGTCCTTTCGAATAATTTTTCCTTTTGATCATGTCCTTTTTTTCTATACTAATTTCCTGAAACTCCATGTCTCTATATATATACTATATAGTTTTTCATTATATATATATAACTATATATACCATGTGTGTGTGTTGTGTGTGTGTGTGTAGGTGTTGTGATGTGTTAATTGAGTATTTTTATTCATTGAGTTTTGTTTTCTTAAAAAAAATAACTACAAATGAATTAGGTAACTTTTTTAATTTATAAGTTACGTCAAGTCAAGATCGAATATTTTTTCCCTTCTTGAATATAATCTATAGTACTATAATTTATATATATATAATAATATAGTATATATATATATTTGTATTTTTAACTATATTATCTTACATTTTTTAACTCTTTATAAAATATAATTCGATATCATATATAAGTATATATATATATATAGCGTATATATATGGCGAGAGGATCGGTGAACAACTGAACAGGATGATGGGGTAAACTAAGATCATTTGAATACGGTACTACATGGCAAAAACACCTTACCTGAGCGACAGGAGTCGACTGTTGCACACTCAGAGTAAGGATTTAAGCGGGTAGAGCTGAGATGGACCCTGATGAGTCATGCGAACAGGGTGGGGAGAGTACTTCATCAGAGATATATAATTAGGAGGGGAGAAGAGCAACTTCCTGGAACGCAGAGAGCGAACAGCCTCCGAATAATACGTGGATGAGGGGTAGCGGATTAAACAAATTGAAGAGTTGGAGATGGCAATTATGGAATAATGAAAAATGGGGAAGAACCGCTTCCAGGATAATGACTGGTTCTGCCGATGGAGATAAAATGGCGATGTGAGAGAGTTCATGCGATGGATGTTGAAGATGTTTAATTAGGATTTCTGGAGAGTGGAGAGAGTACCTGCGGAAGTGAGGCAGTTTATATGACAGGATATTTGGAAAAAACGAGCTCAGGACGCGAGCTCAAAGACAAAAGACTGACATGAAGCAAGTATGGGATTCAGGCCCGACGGATCGGTACCCGATCTGAATATTTTCTCTGAAGATTTGATTGATAGGAGAAGAGCTGGGAGTGAGAAAGGAATTGATAGCGCTTTTGTGGCATTTACGAGAAATGCTTTGACAGCTGTACCCTGGGGTAAAAACTTTGCGAAGACCACTCGCAGGATCGTCTACTACCAGATAGAACCCAAGTTGATTAGAATGATAAGGGGACTTTACACAGTAAGTGAAAAGTGCCCGTCAGGACAGCCGTATGGGATCTAGGACAGTAGTTTGGAGTGAAGACAGGCGTTAGACAGGGAGGAGTGTTGATCCCATTCTGCGTTCTTCCCTGTTATGAACAAGTGTTGGCGAGAGAAGAATTGCGTGTTAGGAGGAGAAGAGATTGTTGTGTAATGCCATATTCGCGGACCGTATAGCTCTGGGTTGCAAAGGACAGGGGAGACGTTTAAGAAGAGTACTGACAGATCGGAGGAGGCTGCCTGCGGACGGAGGGCATTGAAGGCATGAATATGAAGCAAGACTGAAGTGCATGAACGCATAGCTGAAGGGGAAGGAGGAATTTAGCAATGCAGATCGGTGGGAAAGAATAAAAGATGCGAGGAACTTTTAAGTATTTTGCGGAGTTACAGGTAAACAGCAGTGAAATTTTGGAGTGGAGAGGTGAAGATATAGAGAAAGAATACACTGAACTACTCTTGAGGTGTTGGGTCAGTTGTATCCCTTGCTGAGAAACAGACAAGCGTGACGAGACAGGTTAAAACAATTATTTATACCACGTGATTCTGAGACCAGTACTTTTGTTTGGGTCGGAGTCCGATGGACACTCCTACCAACTACGAACAAGGAGTTAAGATCGTGGCCGGCGGAGGATGAGCGGTGTTGAGCGTGGTTGATAGTGGGGGTGAACCAGAAGAGAGAGACAGAAGCAATACTGACATAAGAGCAGAGTTGGGGGGTCGAGGCAGGTGGGAGGATTTGATCGAGAGACGAATAACTGAGTGGTATGGACACGATCAGAAGAGTGGATGAAAATACCCCGCCAGAATTTTTATGATGGCAGCTGCAAGTAGACTATTGCTAGAACGGACAAATCTAAGAAGTAGACATCTCAGAAGCGAGGGCGGCTGTGGCGAAGAAGATCAGATGGACGTCGGACGAGTTGCAGGCAGAACCCATGGACACGTATGGCTTCGCGAGGTTATGACCCTACATGGAGGCGCTTGGTCAGAGGTGGAAATAATTAAATAGTATATATATACTATATACTTATATATAGTATTATATATATAGTATATATATATATATAATATATAGTAGTAATATATGTAAAGTTTTTAATGTAGACAATACTAAAATAGACTATACTACCCGGATAAAGTAGTGAATATTTTCTATAATATATATATAATATATATATACTATATATAATTTTTTTTATATAAATTTTTATTAATATATATATATATATAATATATATAATATATACTATATATATAGTACATATATACAGTATATAACTATATAGTTATATACTATCATATAGCTATATATATATAATATATATAGTATATATATATTATATATAGTATATATTTATATTATATATATATATATAAATATATATTATATATTATATTTTTAAATCTATATATATTTAGTTTTATATATATATATGTATATACATATATATATATATATATATATATATATATATATATGTGTGTGTGTGTGGTGTGTTTGTGATGTATATTGAAGAGGGCCAATTCTGTGTCGGCCGGAGTGTTGGGAAGTTTATTTCTGTCTTGTTTTCTTCTCCTCCTCCACTGGCAGACTTCTTTGCGTGTTGTAGAGAGCTCTGTAGTTATCTACTTCTTATTGGGGGGGGAAGCTTGTTCCTCCCTGCAAGAGTAGAAGTTAATGGTTGTTCTTTGATAGCTAGTTCCCAGGTGATATAAGCTTCGTTTATACGTTGAGCAGCCCAAGTATCTACAGGTTTACTTGCTAAGTTGTTTCACTGTTTGAAGCCGCCTTCTCTCACACACTTTCGAGGCCGACACAAGTAATATAAACAGTCAATGTCTTTTCAACTGCCATTTACCTCTTTAATCATAGAGGTGTTAAGACGAGCTTTAGCGTTATTTGGTAATATTTTATTAAATATTACATTAGCTTTGATTCTATTTTTTATGACTAAGAGTTAGACGCCAATAATATTTTTAACAACTTTTATTATACAAAGACGTCTCGCTTACTCAAATCTCAATCAAAAAATATTTTTATATTCTCCAAGAGAGAGAGAGAGGGAGAGATAGAGAGAGAGAGAATGTGAGAGAGAAAGACTTAGCAGAACACTCAAAAAGTACGGGTTACAAATATAGTCCACCAAAGACCATAACACAAGATAATATTTACGATAAAATAAATTACCATTTTAAAGAAAATATATAAAATGCTAAATAAATATTTATGCCACACTAGAATTTACTTATATTTCAGTATAAATTACCAATAGGAATACATATAAGAACGATTAAAATAGAACACTAATTTTTGTTTCACGACCGAAAATATTTATAAAAAAAAGTTAATTAACCCAATTCGTTTTCTCTGATTTATGCAGAAAATGTAATTTAGGTTTAACTCATGCATTTTATGAGCATTTTTGAAAAGTAATATGTAAATACTACCATAATATTTAAATATAATTTATTTTGATAATATTTTATTGTGAGCAATATATCTCCCCTTAAATGTGGAGCGAATTCTTACATGAAATTAATTGTAAACATTGAATATACATAATAAATCACTAAAAATGCACTGTTGTTCCTATTGTTCAGTAGATGAAGTACCAAATATATACTGATGATGATTCATTTCTTCAAGTTATCCATCCATATATAGTAGCAGCTGTATGAGGTGCCAATTGGTTTAGAAGTAGTACCATACATGAATGAATTTTTTTTAGCTTTAAAAAGAGAGTTGACAAGACAAAAATGTTCATTTGATATAATCTGTGAGTCCTTCCGTAAAGAGCGTTGTTAGTTATCATGGTGTTGACGGAAAGAGTTATGCTAAACTGAGGCTGGAAGGTCTAACTGTGTGACTGATGTTTCTGTCTCCATCAATCTGCGTGCTGCTTGAAGTCTCTTCGTCATTGTGACATCTTGAAATTGGTATAAGTGTTGACGGAAATATTCATGTTAAACTGAGGCTGGCAAGCCTGAGTATTAACAGGGTGACTGAAGGTGGCGTCATCACTGGTCTACATGATGCTTGAAATTTCTCCTCTGATGTTGTTTTCTGCCAGGAACTGCTGCTTTTTGTTGACTGTTCTTTTACCAGGGAAATCAGGTTTGTAGGAGAAGTAGTTCGTCTGCAACCTCTTTTTGAATCTTCTTTTTCTGTGACGAACTTCCTCTTGTAGGGTCCTTAGAACTCCGAATGCATTTTTTGAGAAGGGTTTTCTTGAAAGCGATGATTATTCTTTTGGCCTTCTGCTGAGGGCTGCTAGTGCTCTAAAAATATCTTCTTCAGCGGGTATTCAGACTGCTGGGTTCACCAATTCTGTTGTGGCAGAAGTGGTTTGGAGTTATCTGTTCTTCTTCCTACTCCACAGGCAGGTCTTGTTGGTGCAGTAGAGGGCTTGTAGTTATCTCTTCTGCTTGTTCCTCCACCGTTTACAGGTTAGTATTTGATGCCTGTTCTTCGATAGCTCTGCGTATTAGGATTTTGATACTAGTACTTTTGATGAGCCATAGTATATCGTATACAGATCTTGGCGGAATTCCACCTTTTCACTGGATTGAAGCCGCCTATCTTCACCACCAGAAACCTCTATATGAGGATGCGCTTTGGTTAGTACTCCGAGAGCTAATGAACATCAAACCTCAAAGTAAGTGTAATAATCCTTTCTAGAGTTATCTTCCTTAACCAGTAAAGATGTTAAAACAGCTTAGTTTTTTGTTATTTTATTAAATTTACAATTAATTATATACAAACGAGTCACTGCCCTAAAGTTACGCGCAATAATATTTTTACAATTTTAATAATACGTAAAAGACTCGCTGACTCAAAACTCAATTCAAAAAGTTTGTTTATGTCCTCAGCGAAGAGAGAGAGAAGACGGAGAGAGAGAGGACGAGAGAAGAGACGAGAGAGAGAGACGAGAGAGAGAGAGACGAGAGAGAGACCGAACGAGGAGAGAGAGAGAGAGCGAGAGAGACCGAGAGAGAGAGAGCGAAGAGAGGAGAGAGAGAAGATGCAAATTGCCCCAGGATCATTTGGGCAAATTTCCGAAAGAAATACCAGTTCACTTACATAACCGAAATATGACATAAAATATATTACACTGAATTTACCTTGTCTAGATCATTTTAACATAATAGAAAGAACATTAAAATGAGACAGCATTTGTGTTCCGAGAACATAATTGATAAAAAAAGAGTTGTTTCGAAGAGTTTTGCAAGAAAAGATGTAATCTAAGGTTTGTATAACACATTGCTATTTTATCAAGCACTTTTAAAATTCTGTACCTAACCCACGACAAAACTTATTTAAATACATTTATTTGAGAAATATATCATCGTGAAGCACACTAATATATAATATATATATAATATACTATATATATTATATATATATATATATATATATATCATATATACTAATATATAATGTATATATATATATATTTATATATATATATATATATATATAATATATATATATATTAAAATATATTACTCTAATTTAATATCTCTCACTTTAGAACCTTCTTCTGTGCTCATCTCAGAATGATTAATAGCAATCCAGATAATAGTTCGCTTGCGGTTGCTCTCCCTCTTCTTTCCTGTTACTACACTCTTGTTCTGTGGAATTCTCTTCTCCATCATTCTGTGTTCTTCTTACTCATATAATCTCCCTCACTTAAAAGGCCGCGTCTTTGTCTTAACATACTGCCGTTAAGATTTACGTTAGTTGATAGTTTATTGTGTTATTATTTATTAACTACCCTCGATCATCGGATAAATAGTAAGGCTTTTGTCCCAGTTAATGCTCAGCCATAGAAAACGAACTGTAAAAAAAAATAAAAATTATGAAAATATAAATGTAACAGTTTTAAATTTATTTATTTATTTCACTTTAAATATAAAATATTAATTTTATTTATATATTAAATATATATATTAATATAATGTAATATATATCATTAAATATATATATAATATAATATATATATATATATTATTATATATATATATATATTATATTATATATATATATATATATATATAAATGTATTATTATAAATATATATATATATTCAACCATACGGTCTATTTCTTCTATGGAGAATAATGGAGGAATAGGGTCTTTTATAAAGGCCAAATGTCATAGTCGCAGTCTCTCGTGAGTTTTAACTGCATATATACCAGTACATATAATTGTGAGGATATTACTAAACTTTCCTTTATTATTAATCGATGGGTTCAACATGCTACTTCCTTTAATTTAGTCTTATGACGAATGGATAGAGTTTTTATTATTAAAAAAAAGTTTTTAAAAAAATTCCAAAATTTTCCAAATTATATTTAGTTTCAAAAAAAAAAAATAAAATAATTAATATATTATAAATATCTATACCCAAATAAAAATTTTGGATAAAAAAGAAAAATGAAAATATTTTTTATCACTGTACGCTGCTTATGTACATGAATGAATTGAATGGGTTAAAAAAAAGTGAAATTGTATGAGAAGTGTGGATGTGTGTCCTCGGTTATCGGTTCAAATATCGGATTTGGATTAAAAGTTACTATACGATCTTTAGTCACTCCAAATTTTTTAATCATTTGCGCGTTTTTTTTCATTCATATTATTTACGTGCATTTTTAAACCGAAAGGTATTGAAAACAGCAATTATTATATACTGAAAGATGCTACTATGAAAAAGGATATTAACATTTAAAAGTTATAAGACTTCAAAAAGAGTGTAAATTTGTTTTAAAAAATTTTAAAGGGAAAAAAAGGAAAAAACGAACTGAATAAATATTGAAATAAACCTGAGTCTACTTTGAATTTCTTTGATGTACACATAAAACAGAAACCTTTAATTTATATTTAAGTGAAAAATAAAATAATTATATAATATACTCAAATGATAATTAATTTTATACTATAATTTAATATTAATGTAAGAAAGGCGTTCATTAAAAAGATGAGAACCAAAATAAACGCATATTTTAATTCTTGTGTATCACGTATACAAAAAAATTAATATTTAAATTATCATAAGCGTTGCATTATAAATGGACTAAATTCTGTTATACTTCTCTTACTTTTTAAGACATTCTTTAAGAAAATAAGAAAATCAGTCAAAATAATTTATACAAATCCAAGTATTAAGTTGCATTGTTTTTCCATTCCGAAAGATTTTGCTAAAAAAATTATAATTTAATGTAGAATTAACAAACTTTATTATTTAATTATTTATTATATAATTATTTATTTTTTAAATTAACATTAATTATTATTATATTAAGTATTAAATTATTATTATTTATATATTTAATATATTATTTATTATTTAATTATTTATTAGTTTAGTTATATTATGTTGTAGTAGTAAGTAGTAGTAGTAGATAGTAGTAGTAGTAGTAGTAGTAGTAGTAGATAGGGGTAGTGGGATTAATGTAAAGAATGAGTATATTTATATATAATAGAATCGGTATATTGATATTATTAAACTTTAAAATTATATTATTCTTCTTTGTACATAATATAAGGTTATTATATTATATTTATATTATATTTATATAATTATATTTTATATATATTATTTTGTATTTGAGGATTTAATATTATTTTATGTTTGTTAGTATTTATAGTATTGGATAGTAAGTTATGTATGTGAGATGGATAGTTGGTTGTATATTATTAATTTCGTTCTAGTACATAGAATACTACTGTCATAATAACTGTATGATGATGCTATTATTATAAGTTATTATATAATTTATTGATTATTAAATTTAATAAATATATGCATATAACATTTTAACATTCTCGTAAACTTCTAATGATTACTGTTTACTAAGTTTAATATTAATTTTTAGCTGTTAATTAAATCAATAGCTTTTATTTTTTATTTTAAAAATTTATATTTATTATTAAAAATTCTTTATTAAGCTACGAAGCATTATAATTATTATATATAATTTTATTTATAATAATTAGTTTAATTAATTCTATTTATTATTTCAGTGTTAAATATCATCAAAGGTACAACTTATGATTTTATAAGTTCATATATTAGTAACGATTATGTCATTATTGGCACATTATTTGTTTATGAGTATAATAATATTTTTTAGATTTTCTAATTAATTTATCTATTTAAATGTTATTTTCGGGTTTTAAACAAATGGATACTAACAACCATAACTGTGTAATATTTTTGCAATTTAGTAGATATCCAGTTCTCATTATTCATACTAAAGAAAATTTCATTATTTAATTATTATTTTACAGTAATTGATTTTTCAATACTATATAATCAAAAGTACTTCGCAAGATTACGTGATTCCCATAAAATAAAGTTACGTCATCATTATTGCATTTTATCACCTATGACAATATGTAATGCCACTTCAAACCAACATAATGTCATAACTGCATCATCATAAGGGTTAACTTATTTCTTTTATTTCAATTATTATTATTGTGATATTTTATTATTATTATTATTATTATAAATATTATTATATCATTACTATTTAATATTGTTATTAACAAGTTGATAATATTTATCTAATTATTTATTAATATTATTTATATTTAAGAATTATATTATATATATATATATTTAATTATTATTATTATTATTATTATAAATTATTACCTTATTACCATTATCTATATATTACAATCTCCCAATGCCCACGGGCGTTTGCGCCCTTGTCCGTTGGAACCAGCCGATGTGTCGCGGCTTCCTTCTGGCTCCGAAACTCTTGATCCTACGAGTGCAGCTTCACTAAAGAGGACACATTTTTCTTAATGGCAAAATTAGATTTTTCTGGTTTGTCTATGTCTCTCGAGTTATATCATCTCAAGATAGGGTTTCACCTCTTATATAAGTTAAACTAGCTTATCTTTATCCTTTTTTATGAACTCGATAATATCAATTTCTAATATCACTCTCCAGTAAGATACGTGTTTCAGTAGGGCTCGTACATAAGATCCATGCTGGTCATGTAGAGTTCTGCATAGTAAAAATAGATAATGTTGAAATCGGTGATTGCTAAGCCTTTGACCGCAACCTATTTAGATACCATTGTCGATAGATAAAGAAAGTCTTCAATACTTGCGCAGTTCTCGAATATTCATTCTTCTCTTATATAATTTATACAACATTCTCTCTAATAGTATATAGCTATATTAATAACCTAAGAGAATTCCAATTCTAATTTTTTTTATATGCACAAGGGGTGATATAATAATACCATTATTTATTATATATATATTAATTATATATATATTTAATATTATTTATATTATATATATACTATATAATATTATATATATATAATATTTATATATTAAATATATATTAATAATATATTTATAGTATATATATATATTTATATTTAATATATATATATTAATATATATTAATTATATAAATATTGATTTATAATAATATATATAATTACATATAATTATATATATAATATATATATATTATGGTATATATAATATTATATATTATAATATATATATAAATTATATTAATATATAATATTATTAAAGTAGTAGGGGTGCTCATATTGCTCGCCCAAAACCTCCATCCCTCCAAAAACCCATTCCCAACGAAAAACTCCCAACCTGATTACTAATTAATTATTACCTGTCCCTTGACCTTTTTTGAACCTTCTCTTTTTTTTTTGGGCTACTTTGATATACTCTCTATATTTTTGGTTTACCCAAATTTTTATCTCTGCACCTGACCTTTTTTGGGCCTCTTGGTACCTTTTTTTTGGACCTCTTTTACCTTTTTTCGATACCAACCCTTATGGTCTATCCAATGGAATACATTTTTGGTCCTCAACTTTAGTGATATTTTTGAAAACCCTAATTTTATTGAGAAACACCTATAATTTATTAATGAGAACACCTTATATTTTTAGCTAAACACCTTTCAGAAGATAGAGTTGACGCCAGATGGAGGCGTAGCACTACCAATTTCAGGTTAACGTTTATTATTTACCCCTCCCTTTAATTTTTATTACAGCCCTAACCTAATTTTTATTTCTTGTTCCATGTGGTCATTTGGATATATTCTCCTCGTCACGGTGATTTTTGATATTAGTGTCTTTTATAGGGTCTTATTAGCCACCTTTTTTGATATCTTTAATCCTATGATTGTGTTTCGTATTATCCTTACCGCCATATCCCCAGTAGTGTTTACGTTATATCCCTCAGCCGCCGCGTTTCTGTTTTGCACATATATTATGCTACTTATTAGGGCGAGACTGTCTATGTGACTGAACCCCTGTTTTTCCAGCCTCCGTCTCGCTGTTCTCCTCGCCGCAAATTCCTCATCCCTGCAGAGAAACCGATTTGCGTTTCGCATCCCGGCACGCCATGTGTCACAAATCCCTCCATTGTTCCCCCGTCCCCGCGCCCCCATTACTCCGATCTCCAGCAGCCAAGCTACACACACAACACAAACTATCTATCAGCGGAAACACATCTCCTACACTCACATCACACTCACACACACCTCGTGAAGCGACGGTGCTTCCCATGTACTCACGACTTTTCCGCCGACAGTGGTTACACTATACACTTAAACTTTCCTTAACCACCCAAGCCTGGTCATAATATTTAATTAAAGGGTGTTGAAAAATCAGGCGATTTAACATATTTTAAAAATCATATAGCCACCGAAAGGATACAGAACCCTATACCAACGCGGTCAACTTTATGCCACTTTAGTCCAGGACTACCAAACGTGAGAATCAAAGGTAATGAGATATTTTGAAATCAGGTCAATTTACCCGAGTCCGTGAATTTATTCTTATTATAATTATCAATAATAACGTAAGTAATAGAGGCTATATTAAATATAAATGATAGAAATGTTCAAAGAAAATTTATATAATTTTTAATTTCACCCCGGTATATAATATATTTCTATACTAAAATAAATATAACCATATCATATATATTTTTCTCAATATACTCCGGGATATAAATCCGTATATAGGTCTAATTCTCCACTTTCTAAATATTATTCCGATATGAGGAGGGGAGCCGAGAGAATAGACGAGGCAGAGGAGAGAAAACCGACTGATAGATGATGTATGAGTAATGGAGAGAGAGGAGATGAGGTCGAGGAGGAAGGTATGATGACAGTTGTCTGGTTGCTGGTATTACATTTCGAAGGGAGTATACATTTTAAACCTATTTGACATACCGCTTAATAATTTTATGTTGAATCATTTTTAATGTGAATTTTAAGCACCGTTAAGTTCTTTTAATTGATACTTTTATTTAATACTGTTATTTTTATTATTTATTATTAAATTTTATTTTTTGTAAATTATTATAAACATCTTCTATTTAACCCTGAAGAATCACAATATATCGTGAATAGTTGCATGAAGCTGTTCATTCGCTAAAATGTCACAGTTTGGCAGCGTCCGTGTACATTATTATCTCTTATATTTTCTGGTAATAAATATTTATTATCATTATTATGAATTATTTTATATTTCTATTTTATTATAGAATTATTTTAATAATTTTTTATTAAATTAATTTTTTAATTATTTGGTAAACAGTATTCACATTATCTTGTTTCTAAATTTAGTTAATTTTTGTATTTTTAGTTTTTGAAAGGCCTCAGATAGCAGAAGCCATTTTCTTTTATCTTAGATTTCAATGCTCCTATTCTATAGAAAGAAAGAGATTCTACAATAAGCGATAAATGAAGAGATAGTGATGATAGAGATAGAGAGAGAGTAGATGAGAGAGAAGAGAGAGATAAGAATGAGAGAGTATTACTGTAGGAGGATGTAGAGAGAAGATGTCAGTATAATATAATATTTATTATATATTAATATATATATATTTATAAATTATATATATATTTATCACTTTATTAATATATATTTTTATTAATATATCTTATTTATTTATAATATAGTATAATATTATATATTATATATTATATAGGTCAGGGTATTATGAGTATAGTGAGGTATAGTGTAGCATAGGTATTAGTATATGGTATTAACTCCTATGATAAGTGGAGCCGATGGGGCTATTTCGGCTCGTGTGACGCGGTTGGGCGCCGTGGGGGATGGGACCCGTGATTACCCAGGGCCCTACCCCACCTGCCCCGCCTCCCACATAAGCTGCAGCGCGTTTTCTTCTGAAACCTAAACTTATACTTATTAATGTAGAAAGACTGCAGCAATAAGAGACACGTAACTGACCTAGAACGGCAAACCTAAAACCTAACTAAACCTTTAGCGTTTACATCCCTTTACAACATAGCCTTACTCACCTTTCCATACACCATAGCACCTAGCCCTCCACTCCGTCCTTTAGCTCATCCAGTGTAACTGATGGCCTAGCTCTTTGTGTATGGTTTCATTCTGTGCATAACAGTGAGAATGGCTCATGTAGGACCTGACCTGTTATGGATCTATCCTAAGTTATTTCAATCTATTGACACGCACAAACACACACAAAATACACTAAACAAGACATCACACAATCACACAACAACATGCACAAACCACACACTGCGACACACCACACTACACACTTATACTTATAACTGATTTATACATACAATAAACAAAAAAAACTATATTTTCGCCCCTTATTATCACTACATTTCCCACATATTGCCCCTTTTATACAACACTAATTCATCATATTGACACTTTGCATATATTCTACATAGACTCACAATGTATACATATTCCACTTATACACAAACTTTAGGTCAACATAACACCACACACACACAATCACAACACACACACACATCTACCACACAATAATAACACATCCACACTTACATCTTATACACACATTCTCAACTATATTGAACACTTTACGCTCACCTAGATCATCATACACTACATTACATCTTTTATACATCATAGTGAATATATAAAACCATCACGACCAACCCTTTGGTCTTTTCTCTATGGTTATATTATTCAGGTCAATTTAATAGCCCTCCTAATTTATAGGTATCTTAAACATTTATTTTAAAACATTTTCGCGAACCTATTTAAAAAACTGTAACTCATTACAGCATCTTTATTTTTATAATTTACTTAGTACTTTTTATATTATTTATAAATTTATTAAAAATTGCATTTACTAATTTTTACACGCGCATGATGGCCACTGAAACTCTATTCAACGTACATATCTCTACATGAACCTTAGCGTAAATCAGTAAATTCAATTAGAGGTGTATACCTACCACTTCTTAGGGGGGTTAGATAATGCTTTTGTTTTACTGTTTTATCTGTGCTTTAACTCACGTTATTTACTTCTTAAATTACATGTTTTAAATTTTACTGCTTTAACTTAATTGTAATTTACTGCTTTTTTAAATCATCACATATTTTATTAACTAATTACATACCTTATAGCAGTCTAAATCATGTAAATCAATAGTAGGTGTTATCACTAACAATCCTAAAGGGAATTAGTATGCGTTTGTATTATTTTACTGCTTTTACTGTGACATTTAAACTTTCTGCTTATACTGCTTTAACTTCTTCTCTATACTAATTTAAACGCATTCTAACTTTAACTGCTCCAATAAACTTTCTGCTTTATCTTCGCTTTCTGTCAGGTTCAATCATAATCGTGACCGGGAAGCAGGAAAACTCATGTTGGATCAATGAAGTGTTACCTATATACCAACTTGGGGGATTTAGTTTGTGCTTTTTGTTATTTATTCTATTACTGATTGAAATAATGTGTTGTACAACTATAAACTCATGTCTTATGCTTTAAAAATTTGTCATATACTGTAGCGCTTTTTAAACTTTTCTAAAAGTACTGCTATTTATTTTCTTGCTTTTATACGTCTTTTATTACTACATATACTATTACTATAACCTATAAATGCATGTAAATCTAGTAAATCAAATAGATGGAATTTTAAATTGTTACTCCATAAACACCTAGTGGAGGGGTTTATTTAGTTATAGTCTTATTTGTATTATGATTTTTATACTGCATTTAAACTAATGTTTTACTGCTATTTAACTATCATGTTTACGACTTTATTAAAACTTATTATGTTTTAACTGTTTTATAACTCAATTATTATTATATTAACATATTATGTTTTTAATTTATGTTTTAATATTTTTTTTTTATTTTTATTATTTATATATATTATTTAATATTTATTTTATTTTTATTTTTATTTTTTTATTTATTATTTATTTTAATATATACTATTATAAAGGTGTTATTTAACTTCATGCCTATTAGTTAATTATTATTTTAGAACATCACATTCACTTTACATTCTTATCACAAACATATCACTACTATGACACTTTTATTAACAACACTCACATACTACACACCTTCCACTTTATTGTCACTTTAACACTCTGTACCGCGATGGAGGAAAACAAACTTGCAGTGTTTGAGCGAGCTGTACATATCACATGCTCGGCTCATCTACATACACATCTATTCATCATCATGATTATTACTTCTATCCTTTCGACACTCCCGAGAATTTACGATTACTACCACGCATGATTCTGTTGGATTACGGAGGGGGCTGCACACGAGATTAGCTGGATACACTCAAACACAACCTAGAGATTTTACTTACATTTACATACGTTGGCACACAACACACGACACGCACACACAGAGTTAAAGCTGGTGGCGCAGCGGTGCCCACCACCCACAGATATTTTCTGCTCACACACGCAAGATTATCTTTACTACATCATATACGTATTAATTTATTAAATACATTTTTAGTATTTAATTCAACGCTCGTAGAGTGGGTGTATATTCACTCATTGCAGGAAGATAGGCGTTAGAGGGAGATATATTTTTCAAAGTTATCTTTAATAAGTTTTCATATAATAAATTCAAATCCCTCTTGCCTTGGGAAGCAGAAGAGAGAGGGTTTATTACTATTTAGAGAAGGCCTGTAATACTTTTTGTATTTAGTGTGAATTCAATAAAATTATTCAGTTTTAAAATATATTTTACTTAAAAATTTTTATAGCAAATTTCTCCTATAACAACATTATATTTTAGGCAACGATACCTTTAAAGCACATTCACCAGGGGCTCTCGAGTATAATCTCAGGTAGGGGGCACGCCGCTACCACCCCATAGCATCCCATCTAGCGACCAAGCGGGAATATGCCACTGTTTTGTTCTATCGTGTTGACTAACTGAACTTGTGACATGCGATCGTTGAGCCTAGTGGTATTGTAAATAAAAAGAACAAAATAAGTTCTTATCTGTTAAACATTAAATGTATTTTTATTAAAATCTTTCTAAAGTTCTAAATAATAATAATAATCATTCATTTATTCACTTACATTTATTTTTTTTCACTGTCAACTTTCACCTTGTAAATTTATGTCAAAGATTTTTAAAATAATTCGGGTTTTCATTATTTATTTTGGTATGTGATTTATTTTTTATTTTATATCTATTGTACATTTGACAATCCATCACGAGAACACACAACAACCCGCACTCGCTGTGCTACTTCATAGCGAGAAAATGTATCCTTCTCTTCTGAATTTAAAAGTGTGATGCTTTGTTTAGTGGATAATCCATTGTTGTAGTTATCCCTCGGGGCGATTTAAGCCTATGAACTGCCAGGTCAGGAGAGAAATTATAGGTATTCAAAATTGGGGACCTGCTTTTTTTCTTGTTATATTAATTGTTTGGTGTAATTATATACTACGCGTGGGTAGGGCCTTTATTAATTTAGGTGCTCCTAAATTATCAGGTTTAAGCCCTTTTTGTTACGTGGCTTAAGATTTAATCTGAAGTTACCAGGTCAAAGGAGGTGAATTCCGAGTGAAATAGACAAGGATATTCATTGTTATTATTTAATTTTTTATAAATATATTTCTAACTGAAACATTGCTGGATCGGTAGATCCTTTAAGCAGGTAGAAAGGAAAATCGTGGTTCCTTTTACTTGTGATTTTGGTCCGTGATGTAGTTTTCTCTCCTAAGTTCAGTAGAGCATAGAACCACCAGGTCTCAGGCATGTGCTCGCACACGGGCAAGAGGGTCAGCCAGAATCCGCACCCGCTGGTGGCGTCCCGCCGCGATGGGCTTCCGCTCCGTCGGCGGTGCCGCAGCGCAATAGTGTATCGACGATATCCCGCCCCGCAGCGTTGACGCCTACGCAGGCGCAATATTTCGCGTTCCAGCAACCGTGTCCCTACTTGCGCACCTCGTACGCGGCGGGTCTCGAAACCGAAAATTGGTTCAAGTGTCTCAGCCCAACATATAGGGGGTATGCTTCATGAGCGGGGCCGAAACGATGTAATGGTGGAAGCGGGGGTATAGTCAACCGGAGTATTCCCCGGTGTTTGTGCCTAGATCACTTCTAGAGATCACTATATTAGCTCAGAGAGGCGTACATAATGCGGGCGGGAATTTTGGTGATCTCGTGAGATCTCAATAGTAATAGTGTGAAGGTTGTCAGGATACCTTCATTCATACAATAATACCTGAAAACCGCTCGAAACATGCGCTTAATACACTGGACTATTTAGAGGAACTACAGTTTTAGTGGTGGGGTATGGGCATGTATTACCTTTATACATTACACATTCTATGACTTAGTGACTATCATGTACGATTTTATAATAGTGTAGATGAAGAGTGGCCAGCGCGCCGCCAAGGATAAAAATGGTATATGAAAAGAGGTGGTAATACTCAATAATAATAATTTTATTTAGTAAAAAAATTATATACATATTATTATTAAAATAACAAAATAGAGTGTGTAATCAAAATTGTAAAGATCGCCATGCAAAAAGACGATCATCAAAAAGAAATGAACCACCAAAGCTGAGGTTCCAAAGCTAAGTTATTTAAGTTAAGAATCAAACTGAGGCAACAGAAAGGTCTTAAAACTTGCAATAATACCTGAAGTACATGCGAAAGTTGAGGCATCAAAAGCTGGGACACAGAAGTTTGAGGCATGCAAAACGTGAGGGCATCAAAGTTGAGGGGCATCAAAGAAGCTGGAGTTGGCTATCATAAGTGGGCTATCAATATATTCGGAACGTGGGATGTGGGGGTGCGCTTAAGGTAAGTTGATGTGTTCATGTGGTTGTATAGTGTTTAGTGTGGTATGTGTGTGTGTGGTGTTCTAAAAATAAGTAACATTGAAATAAATAACACTAAAGTATAAATAAAAATGTTTTTAATAAATTATACGATTAAATATATTGGGTAAGTGAAGTGTGCGTGTGTGTGAGGTGTTATTAGTGTGGGGGTGGGGTGGGGGGTGTGTGGTGGTGTGTGTGGATGTGTCGTGTATGTAGGGTGGAATTTTGGATTAAGGTATTCTCC
>JABUQX010016600.1:30000-40000 GCA_015478945.1 Trachelipus rathkii | reverse complement strand
ACATCGCTAAGATATTACCAATACTGACGATTTTGAACTTTTAATGCTAGTTTGCTCTTCTAGTTGTACTAATATAATCTATCGACATTTTACATGTGTATTTTTTTTCCAGGGAAGGGGGTTATTTTTTATTTAATGGAGATCAATTTAAAATGAAATCTCCTTTGCGAATCTTTCGTTATTTTTCATCTATATCACCTTACCAATGACCTTTCCATTTCCGCTGCTTAATCTTGATTTTATTTTTTTATTTATCAATTTCATTTTTTACCTAACCCAGTTGTTAATTTTTGTGTTCCTTAGTGGTATTCCAAACATATATCTCTTGATATTCATTTATGTTGTTTTAGCTCCATATTTGTTCTGGCGCCAAGGATCCAAATCTAACAATCATATATATCATTGAAGATACCACGCGCTGCTCAAAAACTTTAATCTTTAGAATAAGTAGAAAATTACAACGGAAACTGATATTTGATCTTCCGATAATGCTCCTAGCTATGTTTATTCTTCTTTGGCTTTTCATTCCAATGTAAACCATTTGAAGGTAGTTTTCAAGATAAAAATATTCTTCAATTTGTTCTGGATCGAGTCGTTGGCCATATTTTTCTTGTAGGGACATTTGCTTATAAACCATTACTTTAGTTTTGTCTAAGGCTATATCTAATCCTACTGTTTACTTAGCCTCACTAGGCGCTATAGCTCCGCTACCATTCTTTGTGGTTACTCAGGAATTGATATGAGCAAAACAATTATATCATCAGTAATTCCAAAGTTAATTAAGCACTTTCCTTTACGTTTATATCCCCCCCCCCCCCATCATACTAATTTAATGTCTTGAATATTTCATCTAACACAAGGATAAATATATATATTTTTTTTAATTACATCTCCCTATCTTCTCTTTTAATTTGAACATTATTTCTATATTATAATAATTTAAATAATGATTTATTCAAGTATTTTAAAGTTATTTTATAATTTTGCAATACACAGACAGTTAATTATATATATTATATATATATATATATATATATATATATATATATATTATATATATATAAATATATAATATATATTTTATAAAAAAAATAAATTTTTTATATAATATATATATATATATTATTATAATATATATATATATATATATATATTATATATATATATATATATATATATAATATATATATATATATATATAATTAATATATATATATATATAATATATATATATAAATACAATAACTAATTATTATATATATATAATATATATATATATATATATATATATATATATATATATATATATATATATAATATATAATATATATAAAATATAATATATAATATATATATATATATTATATTATATGCAACAAATTGGATTCATTAATAATTTGTTTATAAAATACTTTTGTATATTTGATGTGAATACTTCGTAATAATTACGAATATATGGCGAGAAACGCCATAATTGTAAAGTTGTTAACGGTTGGCAAATTGCCCCTCAAAAAGTTGCCCATGTCAATGGTTTTGGTTTTGTTTTTATTTCTAGCCCGCGAATTGAAATAGATAGTCAACAATAGCGCGTACGATGCACGCATAGTATAAAGTTATAAACTTACTGTAAATAATTTTAATAATTAAATAAAGTATATACGAAAATATCTTTCAGTAAGGCCCATAACATAAAATAAGAAGAAAATAATCTAAAATAAAGTTAAGTGAATCAAAATTAGTAACTTTTCGTAGGAGCTTAGACAGACTAAGTCCTTCCACGTTGGTGACATCCCTTTAGAGTGACATCCGAATTAACAATAAAGAAATAAAATATAAATTACTATATATAAAAAAATTAAAAAAGTAAAATTTCAGTGAAGTTAATAACTTTGGAAAAATAAGCCAGTATAGGCCTAGGCTACTCACGCACGTAAATGCGTTCAACAATAAAAATAAAAGGGCGAACCGCACCCTGTCGATATAAATGAATAGAGATATATTAGGCTTAGGGGGAGGATTGATAGCCCGAAGGGCTATCAATCCGACAAACAGACAAAACCGAAGGTTTTGTCTGTGTTTGTTTGTATTATTTTTTATTACGCGCGCGTGCGCATACACATACACATACACCCTTTTTATATGAAGGAATAGAGCTATCGGTCTGAAACTTGGTATATGGTCATTGTGGGTGATAAACTGATCACAGACGAGTTTTGGTGACCCTAGGTCACCCCTAAGGGGGTGCTGCCCCCTTAGCGCCAAGGTCAAATTCGTTCTGAAAACCATGTTAGGCTTAACGTATCGGAGTGAAATTTGGATGTGTTTGTTATTATTATTATTATTATTATTATTATTATTATTATTATTATTATTATTATTATTATTATTATTATTATTATTATTATTATTATTATTATTTTTGTTATTTTTTCCACCGAGGTTTCTTCTTCTCATCCAGTGTCTAAGTCCATATATATCTACAGGGTTAGGTAATAAAACAGATCGTATTAACAACAATGTTGTGTGCCTATATTAAGGTTATCGAGGTTCGTAGGTTTCGAAATGATGGTTATAAGACCGATAATAGGGTGTCAGGATTCCCCCCAGAAGGGATCCCACCCCAAACATTAAATATTGATGTAGTAAGCTGAAACTTGATATACAGCCTTTTTAGGTTGTATCTTAGGTGTATACGGGGTAAAATGACCGATTTGACCAAATTCGGGGACCAGCCCCACCAAATCTGAAATATTGACATGAATGATGAAACTCGGTATTTACAACTCTGAGGATGTTATCTTAGCATGACCCGGGTGAGTAAAATGGACTGGGAGTGCCAGACGGGGTACTCACCCAAAAATCTGGAAATATTTGACATTAGAACACGAAACTTTGATATACGCCTTTTTAGGGATGTATCTTAGATTGTATCCGGGGTTAGAAATGACCGATTTGACAAATTCGGGACCAGCCCCACCCCAAATCTGAAATATTGACATAGAAGATCGAAAGCGGTTATACAACCTGGTCTGAGGATGTATCTTAGATGACCCAGGGTGTAAAATGACTGTGGGTGCCCAAGACGGGAGGTACTCACCCCCAAAATCTGAATAGTTGACATAGACCAACGGGAAACTTGATTATACAGCCTTTTTAGGTTGTATCTTAGATGTATCGGGGTAAAATGACCGATTTGGCCAAATTCGGGGACCGGCCCAAAAACTGAAATATTGACTAGAACGATGAAACTCGGTATACACCTACCATATAAGGTACTCACATCATATATGGGTTAAATAGCCGTACACAGCCTAAAGGGGTCTCTGGGACCATAAATAAATAAATAAAAATTCTTATTCTTTTTATGTTTATAACTTTCAAATTTACGTTTTTACATAGTCTAAAAGCAGTAAATCAGCAAATCAAGCCACCCACCCTACCCTCCCCGTGACCAGTTGTGATCTATTGATCTATTGATCTATTGATCTAATTGATCTATTGATTAAGGTCAAATTTTTTACTAAAATTGTCATGTTTACATACCCTAAAGCGATAAACCACTAAATCAAGCACCCAACATCCCGTCCTGACCAGTTGTGATTCTATTGGAGTCTATTGATCTATGATCGTATTGATCTATTGATTTTAAGGTCAAAATTTTTTACTAAAATTGTCATGTTTTAATACCCTAAAGCAGTAAATCAGTTAATCCAAACCACCATCCACTCACCCTCCTGTCCAGTTGTGATTCTATTGATCTATGAATCTATTGATCTATTGATTAAGGTGAATAATTTTTACTAAAATTTCATGTTTTACATACCCTAAATCCGAGTAAATCAGTAAATCAAAGCCACCCCACCTACCCTCCTGACCAATCATGATCTATTATCTATTGATCTATTTATCTATTGATTTAAAGTCAAATTTTTACTAAAATTGTAAACGTTTTACATACCCTAAAGCAGTAAATCACTAAAATCAAACCCACTATCAACCTCCCTCCTGACCAATCTGGATCTATTGATCTATTGATCTATTGATTCAAGTCACATTTTCGAGTGTCATTTTTGGATAAACATAACTTAAAATCAAGTTCTTTATACAAAGATCAAACAATATTAAGCTGACGTAACAAAGTTTTCACATAAATAAAGCTAACATAGCGTAACATGAACTATGAAAATAATGTACAAAAGACAAACCTATCACCCTAAACACGAATAAACTGTAACATTAACAAAGTTCACACTACTTAACATCAGTAAGTAACTAACATAAACAACCAAAAACGTAAACATATTCACATTTTGTCAACATCATCTCTAACATAACGATGTTAATTTACACTAACATGGTAATAATTAACTAAAAATGTATCATAACCTTGTCCGATTATCATACTGATCAACGAATATATCTAACATAATAAGGGTTCCACATCAATAAAGCTAACATGATGTAACATGAACTAAGAAAATAATGTACAAAGACAAACCTATCACACCTTAAACACGAATAAACTGTTAACATTAACAAAATTCCAAACACTAACACCAGTAAAGAACTAACCATGGTATGCAAATCGATAACCTAATCTTACTTTGTTTTCAAGCATACTCTAACATAACGATGTTATTTACACTAACACACTAATATTTCGCAAAAATGTATCTAACTTGTCCGATTATCATACTATCAACAAATAATTGCTAACATAACACACCTTAACACACGAATAAGCTAACATAGCATCATATGAACTAGGAAAATAATGTACAACGACAAACCTAACACAACTTACACACAAATAAACTGTTAACATTAACAAAGTTCCAGACTTAACAGCGGTAAAGTAACTAACTTTACATACAAAACGTAACCTATTTATACCTTTTTCAAACATATCTCTAACATATTAACGTTAATCTTACATTGACACAGTAACATTTATCAAAAAATGTGTCATAACCATACCTAACCCTCATAATACCTAACGAGTAAAGACGAATAAAGTAAAGTTTTTAGGCTTATCTCTTTTTAGACTCCGCCTCCTTTCAGAAAATACCAACTCTAAACATGAAAAAATGATTTTATGCTTTAACCATCTGCATAAAGTGATGCAATACTTATTATATTTGACCCCCTGGATATACTAGCAATGTAGCAGTCGCCATTCGGTTTTACGATTTAATATTAAATGACACCGTTGGGAAATAACGAAACTCTCGTTGAAGAATATCAACACAAGCGTAGAGAATCGGGGGAGATTGTCATCTTATCAACCACTGTGGAGAAAACTATCCTACGGAAGGAAAATAGTATATAAAACATTCCCTTAAATGTAATGAGATCTTTCTTTCAACCAATCAGAAGAAAGTAAACAAGAATACGACGTACGAATGAACCATATTCAGTGCAAAAGTATATATTCTTCGTTCGACAAACAAAACAACAACAAACAATTAACATAGTACAAAGATAATTCCTTTAGATTACTAAAGCAACGAATTATATGCTAAGCGTAACATTGTTTCACATTAATAAAGCTAAAATAGCATTACCAGAACTAAGAAAAATAATGTACAACGACGAATCTAACCCAACTTAAGCACGAATAAACTGTTAACATTAACAAGTTCCACACTTAACACCAGTGTAAAAGTAACTGGGAACATTGCATACAAAACGTAAACCTATTCATACTTTTACCAATCATATCTCTAAAATTAACGTTAATTACATTACACAGTTAATATTTAACGAAGAATTATATTATAACCTTGTTTAATTATCATACAGAGCAGCGAAAGTATGCTACCGTAACAAAGTTTGTACATTAATAAGCTAACATAACATAACCTGAACTAAAGAATATGATGTACAACGACAAACCTAACACCCCTTACGTGCGAATAAAACTACTAACATTAACAAACTTCTGCAATAACAGCAATAAAAGTACCTACACATCGTGCACGTAACTAGTCAGCCACTTTTTCAAGCATATCTCTAACATATCAATGCTAATTTACATTACATCGTAATATTTAACAAAAAGTTAGCATAAACCTGTCTAATCCATCATACTGACAAAGAATATAATGCTGACGTAAACAGATGTTCTTACATCAACTTCGTAACCATTTAACAAAAAATTCATTCATAACCTTCGTCTAAATTTCATAATCCCCAGCGAATAATTGCAAACATAACAAAGTTTTAAACACAAACATAACAAAAAAATAACAAAATTTTATCCTAACATTAACAAAAAATAAGTTCTTTGAGTAAAAATATCACAGTAAACGTAATATTTACTGATTTTTAAAGCAGTAAATCATAAATCAGTAAATCAAACCGCCCATCCCCGCAGTCCCCTACCCGTCCCACCCACCTGTGATCTATTGAGCTATTGATTCAAGTCATATTTCAAGTATCATTTTGGACAAACATAACATAAAAATATGTTCTTTATATACTAACCTACGAATATATGCTTAACCAACAAAGTTTTAGCATCAATAAAGCTAACAAATCATAACCGCGACTAGGAATATAATGTACAAAATGCAAACCTAACATACCTCGCGTATGAATAATCAGCAACATCCGGAAAAATTCCCTACTGATCAAGTAAAGTAGCTAACAGGTCATACAATTCTCGATATGTTCCCACTTTTCGAGCATATTAGCAACAGGTAAAGCCGTATTATCTAACAAAAATCCCTTAACAAAGTGACCAATCTATCAAAGATGCCACCATCTTGAACTATGAATTGACACTATCTTCATCAAAGTGTCACTCGTTTCGAGTATAACATCATTTGACCTATGAATAAACGTAGACATTAGCAAAAGTCTAGGGCAAACCTAACATTATTCAACAAAAACTTAACCTAGGCTCACGTTTCTAACACATCATCGTCAGTTAACACAGTAATATCTTACAAAAACTCATCATTTCTCTAACAAATCAGTGTTATTTCCACAGTGTCATAGTAATATTTAACATAACGTACCTAACTTACGAATAAACAGTTTTCATTAACCAAGAGTATCTAAAGCAACACATTACCTTCCGAGAGAAGAAAACCCTGGGGATGCGCTTTCCTTGAAAGGGTGTGGAATCTCTGCGAGGGGGGATCACCCCGAAGGGGTGTAAGCGGGCTTTACCCCTCCGAAGGAGGGGTAAGGCCTCAGCCCTTCGGGCTGATACAATTTTGCATGCTAATACAATTTTGCATGCTAATAAAAATAATATCCAGGTTCATGTTCATTCAAGTGAAAATGCTACTAATGGCGTAAAACAATCTGTTTTATGCGAGAGAGCTTCTCAGTTGAGTGAAAATGAATCTTGGTATAGGGAAAATTTGATTTCCTCCGATATTAGTGTTAAGGGTAAGGATATGCATTATCAAGGTAGCGAAAAGTCAGTTATAGGGCTGGAATCTTTAGTTCCAAGCCAAAATACTGCGATGCGGGTTGAAAATGCAGATTCTTGCAATGGGTCAGTGCTTCCCAAAGTTTTAAATGTAAACGAATGTAAAAATTTTGCAATTAATTGTCTCCTTCGTATATATGACGCTAATTCAAAGCAATTATTCTTGTTAGATACAGGGAGTTCATTTTCTATTTTAAAGGCTTCTGCAGAACAAAGGAAAGATCCTATTGGCTTTCTTACAGCTGCTAATGGAAGTCAGATTAACATTTATGATTGTATAACTAAAAAATTAAATTTCCTGCTAAAAAGGGACTATGAGCATATATTTTTAATCGCTGATGTAATTGATAATATTTTAGGGATAGATTTTTTTACTAAATATAAATTTAACCTAGATTTTAGCTCAAATATTATAATTGATGCCACAACTGGTCTTTCTTGTGAAGTCATTCAAGGGAATGATTCTGAAGCACTACCCATAACAAATGATTTTAATTATATAAATTTAACTCTTTCTCCTAAACTCCCTTCCGCGCCTTCCCTTTATACTTCTCTATTAGGTGAATATAAAATGTTGTTTGATGATTTATATAAAATTTTAGAAAATGTTAATGTGAGAGATAATAATTATAATAATAGTATCCCTGGGGGTAGCTATCAGGACAATGCCTCCTACAAGTGTAATAAAAATAGAAATGAAATAAGTATGAATAAAAGTGATATTAATAAAGAAAGTGATTTTAATAATACAAGTGAAATAGGCTTTACAAAATTTCCTCTTTCCCCCGCTGAACAAAATTCCTTAAATGAATTAATTCCTTATAAATTTAAAGTTACGGGTTCCCCAATAAACATTAAAAGTCGCAGAATCTCTACTAGTTTATATGATAAGGCCAAAGAAGAGATAGGCAGGTTAGTAAATGCTGGGGTACTTTCTCCCTCGCACTCACCTTGGGGATTTCCGATTTCGGTACTTTCTAAACCTAGTGGTGGAGTCCGAATAGTAGCCGATTTGAGATTATTGAACAAACGAGCTGTTCGAGACAATTTCAGTCTCCCTAACTTAAATGACTTTACGAACTTACTTCATGGGTGTAAAGTATTTTCTGTTTTAGACTTAAAAAAGGCATTTTATAACCTTAAAGTCCACCCTGATTGTCGAAAGTTCTTAACTATAAATACTCCTTTTGGCAGTTTCTCATATAATAGTATTGTAGAAGGCTTCCATTCCAGTCCCACTAGTTTTACAAAATACATATCTTTAATTCTTTCTAAAATCCCTAACATTTTTATATATATTGATGATATCCTCATCGCCACTCCTACTCATGATGAACACATGAAGATTTTAGAAATGGTACTAGACCGGTTGAAATCTTTTAATTTGAGACTTAGTGCTGATAAGTGCCAAATTGGACAGTCTCGGGTTACATATTTAGGTTTTGATGTGTCCGAAGGCTCCATGCTCCCTAATGAGGATAAAACCACTGCTATTATGAATATCCCAAAACCCAAGACTATCAAAGATTTACGTTCTTTCATAGGCAGTCTAAACTATTTTCGCTCTTCTCTTCCGGGTATTTCTGAAATTATTTCTCCTCTTCTTTCTTTTCTCAAAGGTGCACCATACTCTCAACGCAGAGTAAAATGGAATCCTGAGGCAGAAGAAGCCTTTAATATGGCCAAATTGGCCCTCAAAAATGCTATACCTTTGGGTTTTCCTTCTAATAATGCTCAAATATCTGTTTTCACTGATGCTAGTCAGACAGCCTTGGCAGGTGTAGTAGTTTCTACAGAAAATGAAAAAACAGTTCCGCTGGGATTTTACAGTTATCGATTGAATCCTACTGAAATTGGTTATAGTATATATAGCAAGGAACTCCTTGCCTTGGTTAAAACAATTAAGAAATTTTCCCACATAGTAGAAGCAAGGAAGGTAGATGTGTTTTGTGACAATCTTTCAGTCACACAGTCACTTAAAAAAGAGACTGATGCTAATCACTTGCTAGCAAGGGAGCAGCGTTACCTAACTTTCTTGTCAGAGTATGATTTGACTGTACATCATATTAAATCTGAAGAAAATATTCTTGCAGATTTCCTGAGTAGAAATCCAGCTCAAAGAACCACTGAATGGCCATCAAATTTGCCCACTCCTTCCACTTCTGCGGAAAAAGTAGAAATAGGTGCAGCAACAAGCTCTTCTCTTCAAATTGGAGATCAGATACCTGAAGCAGAAGTCATTCCAGAAGTATCCTGTGATGAAGTCTTGGTGTCACCAGATTTTCTACCCCAGCAGAATTCTTCAACAGAGGATGACGGTTATGCTCTTGCATCAATTTTCAATATTTCCGCCAATGATGTATTTAAGCTTTTTCAGTGTAAGATTGACTACAAAGAACTGCAAGCAGCACAAGAAGCTGATGTACAACTTCAGAAATATTTAAATAACCAAGAAAATACGGGTCTTAAGCTTACAAAAAGACTCTATTATTATCGGAATGACTTGGTCTCACTAGTCGTTGATGAATCTATTCCACTTTCACCACGTGTCTTTGT
>JABUQX010016600.1:17500-20000 GCA_015478945.1 Trachelipus rathkii | reverse complement strand
TCTCCTGTAGACGTAGTGGGCTCGCCACTCGCCTCAATTTCCTCTGTTACATCTTATTTTCAAGTCAAAGAGATGATGGGTCACCCATGCCAGTGCCCACACAAAATTTGGGGGCAGGTGGGGGTGAGGACGTATTGTGGGATATCGGGAAGGATTAATTAGGTAGGATATTAAGGATAGGGGTAGAAATAAGAGGGAAAAAGGAAAGAAAATATATTGTTAATATACTAATTTTTGATAATTTTTACTTAAAAATATCTTAATATAAATATATCTAAGATTAAAGATTACGGTAAAGACCTAATATTAAATATAAAAGAAATAAAAATTAAACTAACTTAGGCCTAATTTGTTCTGCTTTTTTTTTTTTATTGTACTATTAACAGTTTCCATAAGCTATAAATTGACAGAGATTACTAATTGGATTATGGATTCGGTTTAAAGTTGACAAAAATTACAAATTGGATTATGGATTCCGTTTAGAATTTTAGAATTGACAAAGATTACAAATTGGATTATGGATTCCTGTTTAGAATTGACAAAGATTACAAATTGGATTATGGATTCCTGTTTAGAATTGAAAAAGATTACAAATTGGATTAAGGATTCCGTTTAGAATTGACAAAGATTACTTTACCGCTGATCATTTTTCAACTTACCGGTAGACCCGGTCACCTCAAAGATTTCACCAACAGTTGTAGCTGTGAGAATTTATTAATGTTTTGTAATTAGTAAACAAAATATATTATGACTTCTGTTATATAAAAGAAAAATGAATGAAGACCTTTATTGGGGGTTAACCACAACACAATTTAATTGACCATAAATGAATGCAAATTATTTAATTTCATATAAATCTTTAAATTGTTCATGGTCCTTGAAAAAATGAACTCCATTATAGATTTTCATGAAACTTACAGAAAATGTTTTAAATATATCATTAACGATATGAAAGTAGAGGAAAATAAATTAAAATAGTTATCAAGTCTCCAAATTTAATAATAATAATAATAATAAAAATAATAATAATAATAATAATAATAATAATAATAATAATAATAATAATAATAATAATAATAATAATAATAATAATAATAATAATAATAATAATAATAATAATAATAATAATAATAATAATAATAATAATAATAATAATAACATTTGTTTAGGGAAAAGTCTTTATCAATAATACCGACCGAGATAATTTTCATGAAATTTATACGAAATGTTTGAAAAAGAACTGCAAAGAAAGAAAAACGTTAAGAAGGGCTCGGGAAATGACGCTGATAAAAGTTATGACGTCTCTTAGTTTAATATTGGAGAAAAAATTTATTATTTCCTGAAGAATCACGAATCGGGACCTACGGGGGCGGTATTCCGTAGATAAATGGTCGTGTGCCACGTATTTACAAGAAAAAATTATTATTATTTTTTTTAACATTTCCCATTTTTCGATTAATTTTTCATTTTACTACTTCATAACTTTATTAATTAACATTTTTTTAAACTTTTATATTATTTTACAAGTTTCTAATATATTTTAATCATTTTCTGCAAGTTTCATGAAAATCTTTAACGAAAAAGTTCATTGTGACAAAAATCCTTTTTTTCTTTTAAACTTTCTCAAACTTTTTATTTAAGTATATAAAATATAATACACTATAATTTTGAAGCCATACATCAATTTAGGTAAAGTAACATCTTTTTTATTATATTTATTAAGTATAAAGATTAAATATACCACAATAGCCAATTGACCTATAAATAGCCAATTTATATATTATATATTTATATATTATATTTATTATATTATATATTATATAAATAGCCAATTTATATATACTACGTATATAACGCAATAATTTGTTGATTGTAGTCTTTTTTTTATAGGTATTTACTATGAAAAGGATTAAAAACATTAAAATAATATTAAAATTATGTTCCTATATAGATATTCATTTGTTGAATTTCCCTCGTATTATATATATATATATATATATATATATATATATTATAATATATATAATATTATTATAAAATATATATATATATATACTTAATATATATATATATATATATATATATTTATATATTATATATATATATATATTTATATATTATATATATTATATATATATTATATATATTACTATATAGATATATATATATATATATATATATATATATATATATAATATATATATATATATATATATATAACTTTTTCAGCGTATTTTATAAAAATTGGATTAAAAAAAAAAGAAAATGGATGAATATTGAAGTTTGAAGGGTAACTAAAATAATTTGAGAAATTGTCTTACCTGGTTCGGTTGGAGAAGTTTCTAATCAGGTACAAAAAATGCAACAAAAGAAAATTTGGTGGTTACAACATTGATAAATACATTTTAAAGGAAAAAAAATTTGTGCTTTAAAACAGTTGTTCAAACTTTGTGTGCATAATTGTGAGGTTATATATATATATATATATATATATATATAT
>JABUQX010016599.1:52500-92902 GCA_015478945.1 Trachelipus rathkii | reverse complement strand
ACGACTTTGGCATTAAGAAGCAAAGCTTTCAGGGAATCTGCAGTGCAGAGTGTGAGAAAGAATTGTGTAAGAAAGAATATACAGTAATGGAGTCTGTTGTTTTACTCTATGGTAGATGACAAATCGCTAAAAAGATTGGCGCCGATTTTGTATCACGAGCTAGATAATAATATGTATAAAATATGTTGCGATTTGATTGAGGTTTGGTCAATGTGATAATGTGTTGGAGTGTATTATTAGCGGATTTTATAAATAGCTTGCTCAAATGTAAATAAAGTGAGCCTTTTGAGATAAATAAAATATAAATGATGAATGTGTATTGAAGATTCTACTCTTCGTCAGCGGGATTCGAACGTTTGACTCCGCGTTGCTGAGTAAACAACAACCGGATGCTCTAACACTAGGCCATTCCACGTCCCTTTACACAAAGGAAAGACGCTTCCATAATATCGTAAGGTTTTAACAGCATTTCCGAGGTATTTTCTCATCCCATAAAAATAGACTAAGAAGTATCTCAAAGAGCCAGGTGCTGTGCTCCTCATATTAAAATTGATGAAAATTGTTAGGTCAATTAGTCAAAGATATAATTATACATTGGTCCGTTACAGCAAGGCTGAATATTTCGAATCTTTTCAGTTCCAGCTGACGCATCTAAATTTATGGAAATGAGTAACAAGAAGATTTTACTGTTTCGGCTCCATGCGTGGATATTCGAAACTGTTTGAGGATTCCCGTCGTCTGATGTTATCAACAACTCTCAGATGGAAATGCTATCTTAAATAACATTATTATGGGCTCCATCCACTGCCCCAATAATAGAATGACGCTTCAAACGTAATGTATTTTAAAGCACCCCGGTTTTCTCTATTCCCATTAAATGGCTGAGATACTCAAAGGCTCGGAGCCCCCCATACTCAATGAAATGAAAGTCACAATAGAAGATTTTTCTTTACTCTCCATCAGCAGGGAATCGAACGTTGGACTCCGCGTTGCTGAATTATGTTGAGTAACAGATAAACAAACAGGAACCTATCTTTCTACCCTCTGGCCATTATCCACGTCCTCTACAAAAAAGAATGCTTCAAAAGAACGTAAATTAGTTATATTTAAAAGCTCCCTCTTCGGTTATTTCCTACATCCACATAATTGACTTGTGAGAACGCATCAAATACAGGTTCCTTGCCCCCCATTTTTAAATTTTCACATATACAAATATATGTAATGATGTCACAGGGAGAAATTTCTTAACGTGTAACTCCATTAACAACCAGACGGTGTACGATTCGATATTCCTCAGAATTTTCATATCAGTACCTTCGCACACGCAATTACTTTGTGTTCATACTGATCTTAAAATTGAGGTGTTATCTAATCTAACAGGCGTGATTTTCAATGACTCCTACCGAGCCTAGGGACCTTCCACGTTTACCCACAAAAATAAGAACGCTATAAGAACGTAAGTATTTAAAGCTCCAGGTTATTTACTTATCCGTCATTAATTGACGAGTATCTCAAAGCCTGGCCCCATTTAGAATGAATGAATCACAGAGATTTTACTCTCCATCAGCGGATCGCTAACCGTTGGACTCCGACGTTGCTTGAGGTTAACAACAAACCCGGTGATAGCCTAACCCCTAGGGCCATTACCACGTCCCCAAAAAGAAAACGCTTCAAGCGTCAGATTCAAAGCTCCCGTTTTTCTCATCCCAGTATAATATTTGCTGCTCAAGTATACCTCAAAGGCTGGCCCCCATCTTTAATATGAATTGAGTCACAGGAGCAAATTTTATACTCCATTCTAGCGGGATTTCTGACACGTGAGACTCCCAATTATAATTCAAATAGAAATGAGTCACAAGAAGAAATTTTACTCTTTAGCTCCTAGCAGGAGGGAAGGTATCGGAACTTCTGAGACTCCGCGATTGCTGACAGTTGAAAACAACAAACGGGGATGCTCTAAACACGCTAGAGCCATACAACGTCCCCAAAAAAAAGCTTCATAACGTAGTTATTCTATAAAGGCCACTTCCGTTTATAAGCTCATCCATACAATGCTGTGAAACCTCAAAGGCCTGCCTCCCTATAAATGAATGAGTCACAGAAGATTTACCTCTTCGTCAGCACGGGATTCGAACGTTGGGACTCCGCTGTTGCTGAGTTAATCAAACAACCGAGGTATGTTATAAACACTAGGCCAATTCCACGGGTCCCCAAAAAAAAATTAGAACGCTTTCAAACGTAGTTTTAACAGCACCCGAGTCTCTTCTCATCACATATATTCCGATGAGCGAAAGACCTGACCCCCAAATAAATGAATGAGTCACAGAAGATTTTACTCTTCGTCAGGGGGATTCGAACGTTGGACTCCGCGTTGCTGAGTTAACAACAACCGGCTGCTCTAACCACTAGGCCATCCAGTCCCCAAAAAGAAACAAAGACGCTTCAAACGTTCAAGTTTTCTATAAGAATGGTTTTTCATCCCCATAAAATATCATATCACTATTCAAAGGACCTTGGCCCCCCATATAAATGAATGAGACACAGAAGATTCTACTCTTCGTCAGCGGGATTCGGACGTTGGAACTCCGCTTTGCTGAGTTAACAACAACCGGATGCTCTAAAAACACCTTAGCCATCCAGTCCCAATGAACAAAGGCTTCGAAAACTAGTTTTTATAGAGCACTCCGTTTCTTTTATCCATCAAATTACCACGGAATTCAATAACGCGTTGCAGCAATTCCCCCACGAGTTGAAGCGTCCATATTCCCCAAGAAACATATTGCGTTACTGGGAAGGCCTTGTTGTTCCCCTTCCATTGTAGGGGTAACTCATGATCGTCTGTATATCAGAGAGGCCATTTAAGAATGGCCACCTCCTCTCATTTTGGAGCTTGATTCCAGGTTACCAATCCCTTGTTGGGACGATTTGACCATCTCGTTAGTCAAGGCTACCCTCCGATCAAATCCCGATTAACTTAATCCCAAATATCTCGCATCTACTCTGACAAGGTGTTTTCTGATAAACATATCGTGGGCTCTTCATAAAAAATTAATGTAGACCATTGCCTGGTAAAAATCACAGCATTGATCAGAGTATTCTGTGAATTGCGAAACTTACAGTATAAAAAATATTTAAAACCATCATGTCACGGGATCAAATACGATTGGCGGAGTTGGTATCCTCTCCAACCCGTGGTAACATTTTTTCCGGACGTGTAAATGTACGGGGCGTTTTTACAATTCTCGAATATGTAAAGATTTGAGCTTAGTCCAGGCTGCCTCTTCTGTACTTGGGCCATAACTAATATCACCTCACAGTCACTAGGTTAATTGTCTCATAGAGGAAGAATTGCAAAGTCCCGGCTCCTCCTCATGAAAATGCTATATTTGTTCAAAAGCAGAAAAATTTTGTTGCTGAAGCCATAACCCACAATCTGTTTCGGACAATACTCCTTCATTTTTTGGATTTGTTCCCAGCTGGCTCTTATTCGCCGCCGTTATTTTCCTACTTTACGACTCCTAACACCTTCCTCATAAAAGAAAGTATATCCCTGATTCATTATCGTAATCATTCCACTTTAGTAGTAATGCTATCTTCCTTGTTTCATACCAAGAAGATGCATATTCTCTATAATATTGTGGATTCTTGTTATGTAACACTAGACTTTAATACTGCAAGGAGTTCACAACTTATTGTTTTTAGTTACTGTTATTTGTTTATTTTATTATTGATATGAAATACTGAATATTCACTTTCTCTATTATTAAATCTTATTGACGTTTGAATTATATTGTAAGATCCCAGAGACCCCGACCACATGGTGTTGAATTTTGTTTTTCCAACCCCAGTGTGGCCGCTTTGGTGCAGCCGTGGTGGGGTCCTGTACATTAACTTCTCAAAATAATAAAATACACAAAAAAAAAAAATAGTGGCTGAGCTGATTGTTGACACCCGTTACCGCTAGGTTAGTTACGCCAATAAATAACTGAGTATGAGTCAGTAAAGAATGAAAGGAATACAAGAGATTCTGCAATGTATAAAGTTTGGGGACGGAGGAGGCGAGAATAAAGCGTGCCATAATAGGAGAGAATGGCCGGGTTTTGTGAGGGGGTATGTGTGGCTGTGCTGGGCCAAGGGATGAACACTTACACTGACGATTTCCATAGTGAGGATCCGACTTACATTGACGATTTATCATAGGGTGGATTTTCTGATGTGAACCGAGTCGCTTTTATCTTAATAAATATTGTTTGACATTTGCTCACAGAAATTTGTGGCGAGGGAGGGGTAAAAGACTGAAGACATTTTTTCTTTTCGACTTTTGGTCATATATCATCTTCTCTTAACTGAAGCGTGTTTTCCATTTGTCCTCCGATTTGCTGCCTAAATTTTACAGACACAAATGAACTTACCACTTCATCTTTATGGTGTGGGAGAGATGAATTGCTTTGCTAAGAATCTGAGTTATGAGGAATTTAGGATATAGCTTTCCTTACAATATGTTAATTATGTTCAAAAAGTCAATTTTATAAAAAATTAATTCATATGTTGTATTCCCAATGAATGTGAACAATTTTTTAAAAAGCAGACAATAAGTGAATGATTAATTAATTAATGTATTTAATGTATAAATTTACGTTTTTATATTTAATTGAAAAATGTTCCATAAATATTTGTTTATATATTTATATATTACCAATATAATATATATTCTAATTTGTTAGGGAATAAATAGTATAATATATTATATATTATATATAACTACCTTTGTTATATATTATATATATTACATTATTTATAAATATATATAAATAAATATAATTATATATATTATATATTTAGCTTCTATAAAATTTATTATAATCCTTTATACTTATTTTTTATTATATATATATATATAATCCATATATATATATATATACTATATTATCATTAATATTATATATATGAATATATACTATATATAAGTAATTATAATATAATAATAATTCAATAATTAAGTAATTTAAAAAAATAATAATATTTTCAGTTGACAATGTAATATTTATATGCCCTAGAGCACAATAAAAAAACTTTTACTAAGTTATTAAAATGCTACTTTACAATACTAATATGATTTCACTCTTTTAACATATATGTATTTACTGAAAACTAATTTATAAGGAATAAAATAAATTAACGCCTTAAACAGACTTAGATCATATATGGTACTAAATATCTGAAAATTATAACAAAATTTAATATTTGAAACAATTGTCAAAAAAAAAAAAACAAAAAAATATTTTGGTTTCCTTTGTTTCTTGTAATTAAAGGGTTCATATTATAAAAAATTAAACGTGTTTTTTTAAATAAAAACAAAAAACGAACGGTTTTTTTTAATCCCAACCCATATATTATATATATATAACTATATATATATAATTCATATATATATATATAGTATATATATATACTTATATATATATAACACTAAGCTATATATATATACATATATATATATTAATATATTATCGATTTATATTATATATTTATTATACTCTTAATATTTAGATATATGAATAAAATATATTTGACTAAAATAAATGTATTTAAATTAAATAAAACAGGTTGAAATTATATAAATATAATTATTATTATTTTTTAGTATATTATAATTTATATTTACGTATAATAAAATTATTTATTATATGATTGGACATCATACACAGGCGTATTAGATATGATTTAATAGAGGAAGCTCTAAGAGATTGCACAGTGATAAGTAAGTACCTCAATATGGATTGCGATTGATTAGAAGCGTTTCTGAATTTGAATTCAAAAGAATATGTGTCTTTCTTATCAGACGTGTAAATTTAGAATTAAAATAAAGTGAAATGATGAATAGTCGCGGACTGTTGATTTTGGACAAGGAATGTGTAGTTCATCGTCTCCAAGATTATTTTATTATGATATGCTGTTTCACCTATGTAATATAGGTTACAGGTTGTGCATTGAATTTTATTAAAATCAAGATATTCTTTTCAACACTTACAGCACATATCAATAGCAATTTTCCTCCACCAAATGGAACATATAATCTAGTATTAATTTCTCCATTCTTTGCGACAAAAATAATGTACCTTATTGTATAGGTATGTTAGCCTTAAACCGCTATTTGCTCATCTAATTAACAATATATTATAACAATTTTATACTCTACATAACAAAAATATATCTCGCTTATTTCTTCCTGCACAACCAAAACAATTTTACTTCTCACTGAGATATATTACAACATTCCTACCTACGAACTCTTGACTCTTCTTTTAACATCTTGCATCTCACCAATAGATTTAATATGCTTCCAGTCATCTTCCTGCCACTCCTAACTTTCCTCCTAAGCTCAGCATCATTTGTTCCTTTACCATCCAGCATATAACCAAAATATTTAAACCCTGATGCATGTTCCAATTGTTAACCATCCAACAAAATTTCACACTTTGGACTTTCCTCACATACCACCATTACCTTATTTTTATCTACCTTTACTTTACCAAACTTTTTAGTCACTTCAGATTCACCACACAAAACCAAATCATCTGCATACAATAAACAAGGTACCCTCCATTCTTTACCACTTTTGCTAAGTCTAAGATCCTCCCTTAAATTATTTCATCATCCATCCATATTTAAATTAATTAGCCATGGAGACAACGCATCCCTGCCTCACTCCACCATTAATATTGAACCACTCAATCTCCGCATCATTATTTTACACACGCTACACTGTCGACATACATACTTTTAATTCCATTCAACAGCCTACCACTCAACACCACTGTGCAACCTTGTAGGAAGAGACAATACTCCATTTTTGTGATTTTTCTATAATTCTGTCATATTGCCGATGTTCATTAAAATCCAAATATACAATTTAACTCTTCCTTGCTCGGCTACTTTGACTTCAATATGAAAATTTTGGATTCTACATATCCTCTACTCACACCTTAAATGCACCTTGTTCTTCAACAATCAATCCCTCAGTCACACGACGCAATCTTTCAATCAAAATTCTAGCAAATATCTTTCTTACCACGCTCAATAAACTAATTCAGCTTGTAGAGATTCTGCATTCCCACTAATCAACTTGATTCCTCTATATTATAGTCCTTCGGAACTTACCCACCCTCCCACCTGTTGCAGCAGCAACTTCCATAATCCATTCAATCACAAATCTCTCTACTATTACTACAATTATTACTATTACTACTACTATTATAAATTACTTCTAACTTCTCCATCCCAAATTACTTCTTTTTGCACCGTCAAACCCCCACACATACTCACTATCACTTCTCTATCACTACCAATGTTAACACTGGTAGTGATAAATAAAAACTGAACCGGAACATGATGTTAACTAAGTAGACAACTCACCTTTAATTTTAACCACTAAATAATTTTTGAATACCATTTTTATTCCTAGTGAATTCTTTACTATTACAGTCTACTCAACTACTGATCGTTTATACCCAAACTATTTAACGATCCTTAGTAAACATTATAATGCTATTCTACGAAGATCTTTACCAACCTCTCAAAAGATTACAAATTTAATACGCCAAATATGGATTTTTAAAAGAAAGAGTAATTAGTTCTTTGATCCTTTTGAAAATTAAATTAATGAACTATTGAAAGATTTATCAACATTTGACAAATATATTCCTAATTTAGTTAATATAATAATAATAATAATAATAATAAATAATAATAATTATGTAATAATAAATTAATAATATTAATAATAATATAAAATATAAATAATAATAATACTCGTCATCATATAATATAATATAATCAAATAAAATTTACTTTTTTAGCTTACAACATTATAACTAAACTATTTAAAAAACTAGTTATAATTTATTGCCTTTAAAAAAAAATAAAAATAAAAAAATAAAAAAAATATTGTTAATTTATAATATTTAACTAATGTGTTTAAGGAATAAAGGTACTCTAGTTGGTTTTTTAATTTGTCTTTACTCAAATTAATATAAAACAATTACTTTACTATCGCGTCTACTCGGAAATTTTTAAATCCTCAATATTTGGAACACTTACAGCTCTCACAATCATGTTTTTAGATTAAATATCATATAATTAAAATTTCCCTCAAAAACAATTTTTTAAATGTTGGAGCAGAGCAATTTTAAAATGAAGCATCGATAATATTTGAGGTGTGAATTAATAACTATATAAAAAATATTACGAATTTAAAAACTTTCTTTTATGCTTGAATATTTATATTTATTTTGTTATTATATTATAAATTAGTTATAGATTCTATCTATTATACTATATTATATTATATATATTATTTAATACTTGTATTTTCTTTTTGGCTTATATATTTAATATATTAGTTTTTCAAAGACTTGTGCTGTTTTGAATTATGTTATATAAATTATTATACTATTTTATGTATTATTAATATATATTATTTATTTATCATTTATTTTTATATCTTATTTATTTTATTTTCTTCTTCTATTCTTTATTATTTTATTTTTTTTATTAGATATTATATATATTTTTATATTTATTGATTTTTTAATATACTTATATATATTATACTTTATATATATTCATTTATATTTTTTATATTACTAGCGCCTCTTTTTGAATTTTGTTTCTATGCACACTCAACACACTCCCTTTCGACATAATATTTTTCAAAATCATATTTAAAAGTACTATATTTAGATGTATTTATTCAAACTATAAGTAGATATTCTAAGAAAGTAAAGTAACAAAAGTTCCCTTATGTTGATGTATTCTCTTGTCTTCGCTAATGTCTTTTAGTTGTTACGACTGTTCCTAGTTCTCGTTTTTACTCGTCCCTTTTGCCTTTACTTCTTTAGAGATAAACTTGCGGTCTCGAGATTCGAGTTCGCTCCCCAGCCCTTTTCCATAAATTTACCTCCCTTGTCGTTTTTTTATTGTGTGTTGTTTTGATATGTTTGGTTGGAAGGAGTTCTGAGGAACAGAATCTTTTAAGTGAATTTATTTACTGATATCTTATTGTTAATTTTATCTGACTTTTATCTGACTCACTGAAGAGTATCTACAAAACGTGACGGTTTTATTTTTTTATTATTTCATTTTCGACTTATTCTTAAAAGTCTTTCGCCGCAAAAATCTTAGCTTTAATTACGATACATAAATTAAAATTTTTTTTACAAAAGTTTATATGAAGTGTTTACTATTACTTTCCCTGACATACTCGTACACCATTAAGTATGTTATAATAAATAATTTTCAATAAATAATAAACTCAAAGTACATAAAAGTTAAAGTACTTTCAAAATGCAAGCATAGTTTAATTATGTCCGAAGACATTAATATCATACAAACTTTTTTGAAGGCAAAAATTAGTATTACATGGAAATTTGTAATAGATATCATTGGAATCGCTTTTCACTGGTTACATCCGAGGATCTAAACATATATACAAGTATTTTAAATACATTAAAAATACAATAAATTATAATACCAGGAAAATAAAAGGTGCATTTTTAAACACAAGCGCATATTTGGTTTTTTATATCCGTTAGGATATAAACAAACTATCATACTATAACTTATTTAAATTGCATAAAGGTTCATCAATATTGTTCCATATATATAACTAATTAGTTGTTAACATTGAAACTTATTTTCTCAAGTTAAATAAGGCCACATTGATTTCGAACCGTTATAATCCAAGGATAAGTCCAAAATAAGATGTCTTTAATGGTATCATGAATCACTTTGACCAATCTGCGCTATCGTAGTTTTCAAAGTTGTTGTTAACGAAGATGTAAACATATGCTTATAACCTTATGAGCGGCGAAGCAAGTTTATATATGAGACAAGTTCTCTTTATTTGAAAAAATTTCTCTTCATACATTTAATATAAGGGAGAGGTCATATACAGAATTCACTTAGAATTCGTAAAAGGAAATCAGACGTGTTTTCATTTAGTGTTAATCCAAAAATGGTTTCTGCCATAATCCAAACTTGATGATGAAAGAAATATCCATACCCGTTATTAAAGTATATGTTTACATATTGTAGAGGCGAAGTTGCTAAATTTCGGTTAAGTCTTTTATTTGAAAAATTTCTACATACATATAAGGGACATCTCATTTAATCAATTTAGATTCGAATAAAATACTAGCTTCATAAGTTTGTGAATCCAAAAATTTCTGCCCATAATCCATATAATTGTGAAATGATGAAAGAATATTCCATGGCCGAAACGGTGTTTGTTTGTCTCGCCTATGAATCCTGACACTGATCAGTTGTGAAAAGTCGAAAGACATAATTCAAAACCTATTAATTAATTATTTTTGTTCAAGCCGACTTCATTGAGAAAGTCATAAGGCTAAATTTCTTTTTTCGAGTGCTCCTGATTTTTGGGATTTTAGGATTATTGTTAGGTTTTTTCGTTTTTCTTCATTTTTTTTTTTTTTTTTTTTGTTTTCTTTTAGTAATCAGAAGGCATTGTTTTGAAGTTCTGGTGTGTTTTACTCCTCTGGTTTTCACCATTATATAGGCCTTCTTGAATTTGTTCTATTATTTCTTGGATGGTCCTTATAGATATTTGATATGCATATTTAAATTTATGTCCATATGTTTTAAGATTTTGTATTTATTCAACATCAAGTAGTAATTTCAATGTACAAGTAAATTAACAAAAGAGTACCCTTCTCTGTTACGATGATTTATCTCTCTTTCTTACGTTATGTCTTTTGTTGTTTACGGGACAGTTTCTCACTCGCTCTTACCCTCCCTGCCTTACTTCTTTATGAAGGAAATAAATTATGCAACAAAAGAGCTCGTGAATTCGTTAGTAACAGCCTTGTCCTCTATATACCATAAACTTTAACCTCCCTGGCCTTTTAAAGTTGTGTGTGTGTTTGCAAGTCTCTGGAAAGTAGTTTTTCTTCGACGAGGACTATCTTTAGGGAATTCTATTTCTTCTGATTTTATTGTTATAGTTTTAAGACTCTTTAAATCTGATCACTGAAGTAAGCAATATTTCTTCAAAGGGATGAGAGACGTCTCTCTATAATATAGATTTCAATGATCGTGACTTTTTGCTACAATTCTAATATGTCCGCGCAAATCCTTAGAGTTAATACGAACATAAATTAAAATTTTACAAAGTTATAATGAAGTGCTATCTCCACACGTATATATATATATATATTATATATATATATAATATTATTTATATATATATTATATATTATGTAATAAATATTAATTTATACGTATATTCATATATAATATATATATATAATGATATATATATTTATATACATATATATATATTTATATATATCATATATATCCTTACTCCAATCTTGGGGAAAATAAGGTAGTGAAGAAAGAAGAAGAAATAATATATATATATAATATATACTATATTATATATAGTATATATATATATATCTAACTATATATATAATATATATATGATATATAATATATATATATTATATATATATATTATATATATAATATGATATATATATATATACTATATATATATATAATATATTAATAAGTATATATCATATATATACCATAATTTACTGTCCCCAATTGTGATTTAAATTAAATTGACCAATTTTCTTCACAAAGAAAGCCATATCATTTTCGTTTTTTTTATGGTAGAACCTGTAAAATAATATATAATATATATATATATATATATATATATTAATATATATAATATATATAGTAATATATATATATATATAATATATATATATATATTATTATATATATGTATATATATTTATATTATATAATATATATATACTATATTTATATATATATATATAATATATTATATATATATATATTATATATATAATATATATATATAAATATATATATATATAATATATACTATATATATATTATATATATATATATATAATGCCTTAATGGGGAAGTAGTTTATTGAGTGCTGTATGGAATATATATGCTAGTATTTTAGTTGAAAGAGTGCGTCTTTCTTCTCGACTTGCGTACATATCTGCTTCTTACTACTTTTTCTTGTTTTCCAGTACATGTGACGCACCTTACCCCCAGTCTTGGGAAAGAGAAGGTGGGTAATCATGAGATTGTGACTATTATTTTTATGAAACTATTATTTTTTTTTTTTCTTGCGGGTAATTGCTGACATACAACAATTAAGCCTTAATAACGTTTATCAATTATCAAGTCTAAATAAGTTGATCACAATAATCTTTCTCAGGAAAGTATTGTCTGCCAAGAGCTCAATAATTATATCATATTACCTCCCCAGATAGGAAGTGAGGTAAGGTTAAGACTTTAATTTTCTACCAAGTGAACCTTTGCGGAGATACTCCCGTGGTTGGCGCAGGCTTGTATAAAGATGTCGGATAGGTAACTTTATTCCCCATTTGAAACTACAAGGCGTTCACTAGTTTTATACACCTTAATTTACAGCTGAGTAAAGCTAAATTAAGCGATTATAGAAGAAAGAAATTAGCTTCAGTATACACTTTTATAAATTAGAGAAACAGAATTTTCTTTTTTTTAATTAAATTTAAAGTTATTCAAAAACTAGAAGTCCTTAAAATTTCAATTTCTATTTATTGCTTATCAATTTTATTGACCAATATTATACATTCGATCACGCTTTCAATTATACAAATTTTTCCACATTATCACAAACTATTTTTATCAATAACTAAATAAAAATAACATTCCTTCTGATCTCCTCTATACATTAAAGTTCACCTTGCATACACTGACTCTGATATAATATTTTATTTTTCTATTCCGCCCTCTAGCATAATTAAACTTTTGATTAAAGCACACAAGCAAAAACACAATTTATCATAAAATTTTTCAATATTTATTATCAATTTTTTAAACAAATTAAGAAGGGTTACTTACAATATAGAGAGCCCATATCCATCTTCCAAACACTTCGGACTACAATCAGGAATTGTTATGTTATCTTCATTCTGACGCTTCTTCCAAATGCAATTAAAAATCTGGTCCACAATAGATTTGGAATTCTGCGTGATTTTCTCACCAATGAATCTTGACAGAAGCAACATCGAACGACAATGTAGTTGATATCGCGATAGACAGATCTTGAGTAAAGCAAATTCTAAAAAAATAATATTTGTTTTGAAGAGGATGTACAAAGACTGTCACTGCACGCAAGTAATGTTGCGGTGAATTAACATCAGGAATAATCCCAGGACAAAATGACAAAAAATCTTGTTGAATGTTTTACATCTTAAAAGGATTGTTCAGTTCATGGAGGAAAGCAAAAAACTGCTTCGTTTCTGTGAGGTAATATAATTGAACTGAGGTCGTAAATAGTTGTTTGTTATCGACCTTCATAGAGGTATCCTCTAGAGCTTAAGAGAAATTAGAACATATGGTTTTCTCTCCAAGCGGAACATAGATCTACACAATATGAATCTTATGGGATAAGAATGTGTTTCGGAGATGGAAGTCGCGTGGTCAAACGGACGATGGGCGGAGACAATTATCCTGTCTGGTAGGTCTATTCTAGGAGGGGTCTCTGATTTTGGTAGGTTAGTCTTAAGGGAAGATTTTGAGAGTTGAGAACTTTCCAAACTCAGCACACAGGAGCAATGTGATTGCTAGAACCAACCATTGATGTAATAGCTGCTGCCTTAGCAAAAGAAAGAGAAAAAAGAAAGTTTTTACTTTGGTAGGCGAGTTGCTTTACGGGGATCAAGCTTATGAAGTACGAACTACCCTAAGATCTCCAAGGCAAAGAAAGGACAGTGAACAAAAGAGGGTAGATGCGAACCCCTGCTGTTTGGACAAGGAGGGCTATCACAGGTTGCGTGGAGAGAACTTCCACATCTTGGAACATATAGTCTGGAAGGATCTACAATATTACTAAGGAAAGCCAAATTTATTACATTTAAAACACATATTCGGGAAGGAGACCCAAGTTCGAACTGTTTTTACTTTTGTTGAAAGAATGGTAGAGTGATGATGGTTAATAGGTGACGAGGGTTTGGCATAGAGGTGTTTTCCTTACGAGGAAGGAACCGAAAAAGACATTGATGATCAGCACATGTTTTTGTAAATGAATAAGAATGGAATTCGGGAGTATATATCGTGCCTTTATGAATATTGTGTGGTTTGGAGATGATAGGGACCTTCTCCCCAGATGCGACAAGGAAGTTAATCTTTGGTTTTCAGTTCTGGAGGTGGCACGGACCAGGATGGATCCATTCCTCATTCGGAGAACGGCCTCCAATGCGTCACTGAAGATAAGATAGCTTATAGCAAACAGCGATCATGACGTAGTAGAATTCATAATAAAATAAAGAGGAAAGGAATTACGCTGTTTTCTGATTTTGATTTCTAGTTGTGAGACCTTGCTGGTGCTGGGACTCCTGGGACTGCTGGCGTGAAAATCGAAACATCAGTCTGGTAGAGTAGTAGTAATCCCATAAACAATTTCATTGCTTAAGTTCATTGTCTGAGTGAGAGACGTACGGACTATTTCATCACCAAGTTTGTTGAAGCCCCATCTTGTCTCTGGACTAAAGATGGCTCAACGGAAGAGGTCGAGTTAAGCAAATGTCTAAATTGAGTTTGATAAAACGCCTACCTTTCAGTAACTTTTTCTTCTCTTCGACTCAACACTGTAATAATAATCACAAATACAGTAAACTAAAGATGAATTGTATAAAATTCATATGTCCCTAGGGCGAGAAGCAAAAACCTCATGCTCAGCGCCCACAAATGCCTTAGAGTTCTTAAAAAAAAAAAAAATTCCTCCCACAAAACCTCAACCTATGGGAAGAGACGTGGATGTGGCCGTGAAATAGCCACCCCTGGACTCTTTTTCCGGGTCCTAAATTGACAGTGAAATTGCCTCATCCTGTAGATAGCTGAGGTTCAGGTCCTCTACAATGAGTGGAGAAAAGCGAATATAAACGGTTTTTAAACTTTACCTTCACCCACGGAAGGAAGTTAAGATATTCACAAGATCTGAACAGGGATCACAGCCCATTAGCTACCAAGATTTGGGACGGGAAACTGGGGATTGAGAGATGTAATATTTGGAGGAACTTGGGAATTCAGAAAGGAATTGTAATATTATCATTTTCATGTTAACATGGAGACGGAAGGGGAAGTGTTAATAATACAACTGTAGTTAAAGTGAGGGAAATAAGTTAAACCGATAAAGTACGAAACATAACTATAGCAATAGAAAAATCAATAATATCTATATAATAATATAATAAAATAATCATAATAAATAATAATAGATAATATAAAATAACTAACCTTCTTCGTAATTGCCAATATCTTTTATAATAAACTGCTCCAAAGTACATATTATTCCTTCAATGGAATTGCGAATTTGCACATGAAGATTATAGTTTTTATTATCCAAATAATCAGCAATTTATTATGAAATTATGAAAGGAAGCCAATACCACAGACGTCTAACTTTTAGAATTCTAAGTATTACTGATCGCTGTGCATCGAGATTATTTTCTGAAAAGATATATATATATCATATATATATATAACTATAATATATATATTATAACTATAATATATATATATAATACTAATATATATAATATATATATAATATATACTATATATAAATATATATTATAATACTATATATATATATATATATATACTCTATATATATATATATATGTATATTGTTTTTGTTGGCGAATTCCTGAGAGTTTAGAGGATTTGGATAGAGGGATTTGGTAGGGTGTGTAAAAGGAAGGATTTGAAAGTAATCGTAGATAAGAGTAAGGTTATGGGTGTGAGTGAGAAAGAGTCCCCAGTGTGACGGTAATTCGATGGTCAAGGCAACCTGGACATAGAGTGTTGAAGTTTTAACTTATTGGGTATATGTGGATGAAATAAGGGGAACGGCATGATTCAGTGTATATACATAGTTTGTGATGGTAACCAGGAGGTGAGCAGAGTGCAATTAAATCCTCATGGGTGTGATGTAGGAATGGGAACTAAGTCTTTGAGTGCGCCTAGGCGTCTTAACCATGAGGGTATGTTTATCTGTGGTAATTGATAGTAAGTGAAACTATGGTCTGGAATAAGGTGATAGATCGAAAATTTTAGCAATGTTGTATCTGATGGAGGTCAATCTAGGTGTGAGAAGAAACTTATAAAACTGAGCAATGAACGCATTAGGGAGTTGTGTAGCTGTGAAGAAAAGTAAATTGAGAATTAAATGAAAGTACATGAGATGGTTTGGCTCATCGTGGAAGATGATGATGATAGTCGTGTTGGTTACAGAGCTAAATAAACTCCGGACAAAACCCTTAGATGACCAAAGAAACGGTGGTGGTTGTACCATATACCTAGATGGAGTTTTGAACACATGAAAGAGGAAGCGCTTATGTGGAGACAACAGGCTGGGGTTGCGAGGGGAATGGTTTTGGCTCACCGGGGTCAAGGGATGAACCCCTCATATATGATGAAGCCTGCCATAGTTGCTTTAGGGTCGGTCCCCAGGTCCCCGTGAAAAACCCTAGGGTGGTTTCTGACTTGCAACGTAGTTCTCGACTTAAGGGTATAACAAGGGGGAAGGTAAGGCTGGGATTTCTTTTTAGCTTGCGTTAATATTATTCTTCTAATTTTCTTTTGACAGGAGGAACACGCCAAGTTGTTGATAGACCGGGCGGCCAGAAGGTCGGCGTGGGTGTGAACATACTACTTGAAAAGAGGATCGATAATGATGATGATGATGATGATGATGATGATGATATGAATGATGAATGAATGATGATGATAATGCGATTGATGATGATGATGGATGTTCTGTTGGGGTGTATTTCTATTCCTGGATCGTACGGCTTCGAGTTTTAATCTTCTTTGAGAGCTTTGATGATAGTTTCCTGTTTGGGGTGTGTAGGTTTTGACTGTTTGCTTTGCGAAGTGAGTGCAAGAATGTTGTTTGTGTTTTTTGTGATTGGGGTTTTGTGTATGTTTGGGTTTGATGGATTCATGTAGTGTGTCGTAATGTCTGTTGGGGTTGGTTGAGTTCTTCCGAATATTTATTTTTTCCACATTCTGAGTATATTCCGTCGTGTGTTGGATATATATATATATATATATATATATATATATATATATATATAATTATAAATAATATATATATATATATAATATATATATTAATAATATATATATATATATATATATATATTATATAATATATATATATATAAAAAGTATATAAATATATTTAATATTTTATAATAATATATATACCGTATATATATCATCCAAAGGGTGAATATTAAATACTTAAATATACCTCGAGAATTTTCAGAAGATTAAAAAGTTTAAGACTATCTTCCTCTTCATTCTCAATCTTCAAACGAGTGCAGACTAAATCTTCAAATACTTCATTAACATCAAGAGGAAGATTTTGATAACTGAAACTCATGTCAAGAGATTCACGAACATCATCACTGAATAGAGAATCTTCAGATTTGTCAAGTAATTCAAGAATGAAAACAAACAATTCATTTTCCATTTCAAGTGCGAGTCCTTCGTTAAGCTTCTCAGTAAGAAGATTCGTTGTTAGAGAAATACCTTTATAAAAATTTTAAAATGTAAATATATAGTCAGACTTTTTTTGTTTTTATACAAAACTATTTTAATTTTAGAGCTATTGTAAAAGTATTAGATAACCAATCCTTAAAACTATAGGTTTGTTGTGAAAAGGTTTTTTCAAGAAAGATTCAAGCAACTAAAGCTTGAAATGGGGGTATAGAAATGTGAAAAAAAAAACTAATAGCCTAACCAGGTTCGGTTCTAGAGCCGCAACACCCCAAGAAAAGAAAGTAAAAATAGCACAGCTACAGAGCCAGTCAAGGAATCAGAGCAAGAATAAATTACAAAGGTGTAGTCAGAGTATAAATTAAAATAATGATATGGAAAACTTTAAACTGATGGAGCCTGAGACAGTCAATTTATCAACTCCGAAGCTCCAGAAAAAAGTTCTTCACCTAAACGAAAAGCTTTCATAATAATTAGTCAAAATTATTTTAAGTAAAATAACTTTGAACCAAAATCAATATTTTACCTCCCTTGAGCTAATAATTAACTGAATAATATATTACATTAAAATAACATTAATTAATAACATACCATTTTCTCCCTTTGACCGACATATGAAATTAACAATACGAAATGCTGAAGCAAATACTGGAGAAAGACCCGAAAGAGAGATGACCATATCTATTGAATTCTTAAGAACATCAACACCACTTTGAAGACACAATCGAAGATATGAATCAAAACACTAAAAAAGAAATGTACAAAAATATTATTATCATTATTATTGACCCCACAAGGGAGTATTGATTCATGTTACAGTGTTACTCTTTATGAATAACCTAAAATAGGGACACCAGAACCTAATATTTGGGCGAGATTTGCTGGTCTATCTGGCCCAGTGCACTGTCATCATCTCACAGCCCATTTGCACATATGAAACCTTTTAATCTTCTTTCTATCTCCTCACTTTTATTAATCTCTATCTTTCAAATCTTTATTCTCCATCGCAGTTTCTATCTCTTTTTTTTTTTAAAATTTCCACCCATAAGTCACCTTTAGAGTACTTGTACATACTTTCCTTTTTTCAAAGAGGTTGTCCTTCCTTTTTTTTACCCGTCACAGCCCCTTTGGGCTATCCGATGCCTCTTCCTGCATGGATCTTCAGCTCACCTAACACTTCTTCCCCGTGAGTGAAGGTACGGGCTAAAATCCGGTCCTTTCGCTTGCCTTTGACCGGGTCCGCCAATTGTAAGGGACCCAGAACCTGTGCAGCTAACAGATGAGGTAGGCTGTCCGCTACTTTTGGTCGATAATCTAGGGACTCCCTAAATGGTGGAAAGGTTCTATTAGGGTTGCTTGGCTGGGGTTCACGGAGGGGGTAAATTTCACAGGGGGTAAACCGGCCGTTGGAGTTACCGAGAGGTTCTTCCGAGGCCCACATCCAAGTTTTATCCTATGGGGTAGGGTCCTGGAAGTTGTATGGGTCTCTGGCCTGTAACCTTTTATGGGAGAAGGAACTATCCCTTCCTTATGAAATATACATCTTTTCCGCCCATCCCTTTATTTACTTTTATGTTCAATTTGTTTATTTGTTATAATTGCTCAAGTCTGAGGTTTAATTTTTATGAAACTGGTTCTTCGAGAAAAAACGTTATTAAACCAAGGCAAGCACAACAACAACAACAACACAAAACCACCATCAACAACATCAGTTGGAGTTCCCAACCTGACCCCACTTCGGTCCCTCCTACTTCTAGTTAGCAGGTGTCCGGCTTTTATTCCTTCTTACTCTATACCTTAAGGTCATCGCATATAACCATCAGCGAATTCACGCCTGGTATGCCCTTGACACCCCAGGTGCCCAAATGGTTGGGGCAATCCCGAAAAGGTGCCCCCCGCCCCATCACAGTCGCTCTCATTTGTTTACTCCATATGCTGCTCGGGCCTCTCAGGAAATGTCAGCTGACACATCATATCATCCATAATATTCTATGCGATCCCTAACACCTCAAAGCTCTTACTAGGAGGCAAAGAACTCTAATTTCTAACAATGCACTTGTGAAAATAGTCTTTTAGGAAGTTGAAAGTCCTCCATCACATTAATGAGAAATGAGTCAATAAATGCGTCCCGTCTCGTTCAAGCAAAGTTCCATCTTATCATCCTTAACTCTCTCGGAAACATCCCTCATTTCCACTCCTGATGAAATAAGAAAACTTACAAAGTCACTGTTTATTCTTTAGAACAGAAAAACGAAGATATGCTGTCATTTTAAGAAATCTTTATCTCTAGCGGAAAAGAATTTCCCGTTACAAAACGTTTATAATTCCCCCTCCTTTGAAATCACCTGATAGCCGCAAACCTCAAATCTACGCTGACCTTAGCCCTCATTATTCCACCTTCAAGGTGAAATAGGGTTTACAAGCTACAGTGGTCGTATGTTTATTCTCAGACCCAGAGGTTGCTTTAAATGCCACGGTTAGTCATCCCCTCCAAAGTACTGTAAGTACCGCATGAACATATGCCGCAGTCTGGCGGAGAATTTCATATCCTGTGAAGAGCACACACCACAGCACAAAAAACTGGTGTGAGAACGCCATAGTGCCTCTCCTTAACCAATGCAATAAATTTGAACAGGAGAGATGCCATATCACCAAGCTTCAAAAGACATAAATCAACAAGCAGAAGGCAATCTTATGCCTGACACATTGCAGCAGCCACCCTAAACCATCATCTGTGTGTTAATCCACGACACACTCAGCTTCCAGTAAGAAACTCTTCCCTAAATTCTAAAGCGAAAACTACAAGTGAGTCACTTTTGCAACCAGCAAGCTGCATGCTATACTACTGAACATCTACAAATCATAGTCCAAAAAACAAGCCCTTGTTTCCAATTTCCCCTTCAATGGCCATCAACGACCCTATCCGATGAATAGTTTCAAATCATTTAACCAATGAGAACTAAGTTGGTTCTATCCAAACACAACTTGGAGAGAGTTCCCTGCCAGACACCTCTTTCCCTAACCCTCCCCGATGAGTTTCGCCAAACTCCATAAGAAGGTCCCTGCATCTTGTCCCCTAATCCGTTTCCCACCATTACACCGTTGCTCAAATTTCTGAAAAAAGATGTTCATAAACATCACAAAAATAGATTAATCACCAAGCTAAGATTATTCGCTAAAGTACAAAACATCCGAATTTTTAAGCAAAAACACATAGACCCTAGATGTAAAAAATACAACCAAGAAGAGACTTCATCATAAGTCTATTCCTGAGACAAAAACAATGACATTAATATGTACCCAAACAATCACACTATCGAACAACGGCTCCCACTAAACTCTGATAACTTGCAAGTATTCAGGCTCATCTGAATCTTCCGATAATCGTCTTTCTTCTTTCTTCCAATTTCCCTTACCTCTGCAGCTCCCTAAAGGATTCTAATGCCTTAGCAGAATAAATCAGGGATTCTCTACGCGGTTCTCAAATGGAAGTCGTGAATGTGCACGACGATCGCTTTTCTTCTCTATAATGATCTTGCGTTTCAGGAAAGATGAATGGAAAAGTTTGTTCAATGGCAAACTAACCGCAAGCGATCCAAGGTTCTAAAAAATCTGCTTTGGGGTCGTGCATAACAAAGGACCGCCGCGTAGGTTCCCCATCTTAATTCAAACCTGTAACATCCTTCCAAAATCACCACCTGATGATTCAATATGACTAAGTCTCTTGCGTTGGATCTCCATAACTTAATGGATCCCAATATTGCAACTTCAACTTCCTTACAAAAAATTCTAACTACTTTTTCCGCGTGTCACCTTATAACACCTGCCCCATGGAAACAATCCCAGTATTCTTAACCCATTTTCTCTGAAATACCTTGCTTGCTTGGCAGACTGATGATAGTGGCTCTTTTTTCCTAAAAACATAAGCATTTTTGGTGCTCTGTCCAACAATCACCGTCCAAACACAGATAAAAGATGGACTTCGGGTTGAAAACTCATACTTACCTTTGCATGTCCATTGCCAGTCCCTCCCATCCAAATTACCACTCTAAAACTTCCCAACCCAAACCGGTCATAACAACCAAATCTCTGTTGTACGAATATTCCTTACCACCAGGATTTGTTGCTCCTCATCGTCAGGATCCGACAGTCTCAGCCTTTTCCTCACCAATCTGAATCCAACTTCCAACATCCAACCGCCTAGGCCCACATAGAGACAATTGTCTCATAAAGACCATCCTCATAATACTATATTTATAAACAATATATTACATGGTCCTACCTTTCCTTCAATGGAATCCGTGGCTACTAGCCTACTTCCAATTTGAAGAACTTGTTCAACTAATAAACATATGTTGACCAAAAGTGCATATGTTGCAGGAACTTCGACTGTCATTGCAACTTCTTCCAACATTCGGAATAATAATAATAATTTAAGGATAAATGTAATGGTTAGGTTGTTTTTAATAACTCTGCTAATAATAATAATATAATAATAATAATAATAATAAAATAATTAAATAAAATAATAATAATAATAATTAATGAAATAGTACAGATAATAATAATAATACTGAATAATAATAATAATAATGAAGATAGATAATTAATAAACTAATAATAATAATTAATAAATAATAATAATAATAAATATAATAAAATATATATAAAATTAAACACAAAATAATAATAATAATAATAATAATAATAATAATAATAATAATAATAATTTGATAGAATGATTCCATAAAATTTACAGTAACCTCTAAACGATAACCACAGTAAAAGGGTCTAAGCACAAAATTAAGATTAAATATATGACGGCTCAAATTCAAAGGTAATTTACTAATAAACTACTGTATACTTAAAATCTTTATAATCGAAGTCATACCTTCTGCTCTGCTTGAAATGAGAAAGCTGATTCACATAGTTTGAGAAAGTCTTGTAAAAACATAATTTGGTCTTCAAAACATCAATCGGTCCAATGCTTTAGATCTTCTGTCAGTATATTCACGACATCTTCATTTGTGACTCTCTTTGATAGGTCTATGACAACCTAAATAAGAAAAATAGTAGTAATGAGTATTAATCAAGTAATACAGAGACATTATTGTATTAACAGATTTTATATATTATATATATATATATATATATATATATCATAGTATATATATATAATATATATATATATATATATATTATATAAATATTATATTATTATAATGTATATTAATATATATATATATTAAATATAACATTTATAAAAGGGATTTATGACAATGTAAATATATATATATATATATATATATATATATATTATATATATATATATATATCAAGATTTTAAAAAGACTGCTTCAACGAGAATTTCAGAAAAGCCATTAACAAAAGACATTTTTGTGAAACACTTCACTGTAGACAAAATCAATTGATATACTTGTATATAACAAAAGTAAATATGTTAAAATTTAATCTAATTAATTAATTTAATCAATATCAGAAAAGCCATATGTGGGGAAATAAGATATAACTATGCTGCAAGCATTAAAGACTTGGCAGTTACCATGGTATTATTAGTAGTAAATTAAAGAAGTGAATTTGTTAATATTTTCTTGATTAAAGTTAATTTACTATCAAAATTGTAAATAGTGCCACATAATCAATTATGTGAAAATTATGTCTGAACAAATGTATTATTATTATAAGTTTAACCACAGATTAAGCTGTGTAGCCTTCTCTTACATTTGTTTACATCAAAAAGCTATCAAAGCCATTCAAGATTCCTGCAGCGAACATAAAATACAAATTTTTATCTATAATTTTTGCTGCAGAAAGCCAAAGATTGCTGTAGCAGCCATTCTAGATCTTGATTCATGGAAGAGTTTGCCTGTAGAATCTTCAAGATTCTTGACCGTTGAGCACACCCCTATTAGCTCAAAACGCTGTTAACAAATATCAGAGATAGACCAAAGTATTTAATGAGGTTTTGTGTAGTGCATGTGAGACAAAAAAATTTTAACTGTTGTTCCATCTTGAAAATACTAACATTTTTTAAGCTATTAATTAAGCATTTTCTCTCTAGTTTTATTTGCTTTTATGTGTGCTTATTGTCTGATAAATTGACAAATTATTTAGTATCATAAATTTGCCTGCTTTTGTATATATGTTGAAAAGGAATGGGTGTAATGGAAAAGGACCCCTCCCTCACTCTCCCTTAGCCATTTATTTCTTTCCAAAAACAATTGTATATAAAGAAGACAAAAATGGAATGTATGAGCAAGAAACGTTCTTATATTAGCTGGTTTAAATGTTAAAGGTATAACTGACAAAAATAAAATATAAGAGGCAGGGTGTTAAGTCTGTATGGAAAGGGGACGACTCAATATAAGTTCTATTCATGAAACTAAACTGAAAAAGAGAGGAATAGTTTGGAAGCTACAGAAGACTGATATCAGGCTCAAGTAAGAAGGTAAGAATCAAAAAATGAAGCAATAATAAAGAAACATGAATGGTAGGATTGTGTTCAAAAAAAGTAAATTAATTAGTTTGAGTTCAATGTTGGTTAAATTTAAATTGAAGTATGAATACAGAGTATTTGTGAGCACATATGCTTGATACATGAGTGCAATAGAGAATGTATTGGTAGAATTAACTATGTGAATGTTTGGGCAGTTTAAATAGAAGTGTCACAGAAGTGAAAGTAGAAGGTAAGAATGAAAATGGGGACAAATCATTAAAGTGTACACTGATAAAGAGGTGATGATAAGGAAAACTTATCTGAACAAAGAGAGTACACGCTAGAATGCATAAGTGTTGTGAATTTTGAAAGTTCGCTATTTGATTATGTTTGAGTAAAACACAGAAGATATATTAATGAATTTGAGTGTCCTATAAGGAGTATCAGAAGGTCCATCTTGTCATTATTTGGTATAAATAAAACCAAAGTAAAAAGAAAGCAAGAGGAAAAGATCGAAGGTTGCAGGTAGAATTGTTGAAGTTCTAAAAGTATAGAATTAAAAAGGAAGATTATATGCTAATAGAGGTTAATTGCATAGCAATTGGAAAGAGTAGAGATAAAGAGATAGAAGTGCAAGGGGAGAAGCCAACCATCAATGGAAAATATGAAGGGATTATAAGTGAAATCTGTGGTGCTAATAAAAATAAAAAGTTGGTAAGAAAGTGAGATATGATGTTAATGGCTAAAAAATTGGTAGGATAGGTGGGAAAAGTGAAATGAATGATGATGAATCCTATGATTAATAGAAGCTTGAGGAACATATTTGACTATCAAAATTACAATAGGGTATGAAGGGGGATTTATGAAGGACACTAGAAGAGTATAGAGTTGGCAACTTTCACTCAAATCAATAAAGGCTTTAAACAAGCAAAATAGAGCATGCATTATTATTATTATTAGGAGATGATGAGGATAATGCTTGTGCTTTGTTTACTATGTGGTTTGATAATTTAATATTCTAACAAATATTTAGAAATAACAAAGGAGCTTCCATGCTTTAGAAATTTATATATATGAATCAACTATGGGATGAGGTTGTGAAGTAAAGTGATGAAAAATGTAAAGGTGATAACATTGAAGGATAAAATGAGGATAAAGATAGGAGGTAACAAGATAGATGAAACAAAGATAGATTGGTTAAAAAGTTTCTTAGATCAGAGAGTGTGGATGAAATGAGAAAGGTTAATTCCATTTGGACGCAGTTTGATGGAGTGAAAAAACTATTACAGTACCTTGAAATTTTAATGAGAAATTTCCTGACTTGATTAACATGAAAAAAAAATTCAAGAAAATTAAAATAAATAATATGCATGTATGAAACTTCCATTAAATATAAATGTACAAGGAATAGATTTTCCCTTGTGAGCATGTCCCAATAATTACATTAATGTAAGCAATAAGTATATTATACATATAGTTTAAAGAGTTTAACCAATACAAACCATGTCATTTAAACTACTTTACTAATTAATTTGACTAATATCTTAATTATAAAATTTAAATACAAATTAAACAATACTTACACATTTCCACTCATCAGATTTACTAACATCCTTTGCTTTCTTAATAAAACCTTTGATAAATGAAAGAGCAACCGACCTAGTTACAAAACTCATATGTTCTTTTAAGCAAGACAAGCTTTCTTTAAGCTCAAAGATATCATCCCTATTCAAGAGAAGGGACATTAATTTCTTTTTTTTCTTAGCACTTCCTTGCTTTACAGCTTCTATTAAATCTAATGTACTTAGATCAGTGTCAGAATCATAATCTGGGTCAATTGCTACTTGATTTAGAAAAATTTCCAGTTCCTTGTTTGTATCTAGATCCAAAATGTCATCAAAATTACCAAGTTTAGTTTTCATTCTCATAATTCTAAATACTGTATGTGCAATTTGGGTCTGAATACTATTTTCAGTAGTTTTCTCATCATCAATATCTATTTTTTCATCACAAAACAAAGCAAAGCTTGGAGCCTTTAAATCATGCCAAGAAATCCAGATATCTAGTGAGATATAGAAAGCCAACTTATTAAGAATCTGTGATAAAAGGGGTATAGATTTTTGAACACAAGATTTGTACTGCAACTCATCTGATTTACATGCCCCCAATTTTAAGGCTTTGAGTTTCAAACCTAAAGAACATGTGGAAGGCTCTTCAATGGTTTTGCAGTCCAAATACTTTATCAATACATGAATGCTTTCAATGACATACATAAAATAATAAGCTAGTAACTTGGAAGTTGGCTGATCACAAACTGTTTTTTCATAGTTTTCTAGGTATTTTATGTAGCTTTCAATATTATCAGAAACTGTATCACTCGAAATATCATCATACTGTATTGAGTACATAAGACTATAAAACATTTCAAAACATAATGCTAAAGAAAGGGGAGTTAAATTCACTGACTGTTTAAGGAAATTGCACAGAAATTCTGCTACAATATCACTTGGCAACCAAGGAAAAATACCTCTAATATATTTATTATTTTTTAACCCTTTAATTATTACAAAAAATATGTCAATGTTGATTTCTGGAATAGACTTTATCAATGACATTAATTCTTGTGTATTTGAAATTTCTGGTAATGGGTTAATAGATGGACATCCAAGAAGCAAACAAATAGTAGTGTTCATACGAAATTCATCAAACTTTGATGGGGTAACCAAAGGCTTAACTTGATTTTGACAATTCAAACAGTTCTGTAAAAGTTTCTTTGCTTCAATGTTACCATCAACTGCAAATGAAAAAAATTAGTAGTAATTTAAAATTGATATACATAATAAAAGCTGAAACAAAAAATAATACTTTGTAATAAGGTACAGAGATAACTCTATCTAGCCCCAATCTACCAACACTATATATATATATATATATATATATATATATATATATATTATATATATATATATATATATATAAATATATAATATATTATATATTATTATATATATTATATAAAAAATAATATAGTATATAATAATATAATATATAGTTATATAATATATATATATTAAATATAATAATTATATATACATATATATAATATAAAATATATATATATTCATATATTATATAATAATTATATATATATAAATATATATATAATATAATAATTATATAATCTAAAATATAAATATTATATATATATATAATATATATGTCGCATCCCGAAGAGGCCAGGCAGTAACTAAAAAAACTAATAACAGCACAAGAAAAAAACATTACTTAACAGGAGACATTATCCATGTTTTATTTTTTAAAAAAAATAAAAAATAAAATAAGCTTTTAAAAAATTTAAAAGGTGTTAAAAATGATGGAAATCTGTATGATAAGCATCGTTTTTGAGATTTACGAAAAAGCTCGAAGTACTGTCATGAGTGCCAAAGTTCCAAATGTTGAATTTTTTTTTTTTTTTGAACAAAAACTAAGTTAAAACTTTAAAGATGGACAGATCTTGGTTTTTCGGCCTACCGGACGACCGGGGGACCTTCGTCCCCCCTTCTGTCCCTCCATCGGCTCAAGCCCCAAAGAAAAGGATAAAAAAAAGAAAAAATAACATTTTCTCCCCAAGCGTAAAAATACATACTATTGTAATTCTTGCTCTTGAACTAAGCAGGATCAAATCAATCGACCAGTGTAACTTGCCAATCTAAGGGTATACAAGAGTAAGGTGTATTTTAATAAATATAGAATGAAAATATTTTTTGTTAAAGTTTGTTCGATGAAAGTAACGGGCGTAATATAAAAATGTATTATTTCCTGAGATATATAGGTTTCTAGTTACATGCCTGGCCTTCTTTCGGGATGCTGGCCGCTATATTATAGTATATATATATATATAAGAATATAATATATAAAATATAGATTATATAATATATAATTTAGAAGAAATAGAAGAGAGAGAGAAAAGAGATAGAGATAGTATAAGAGAGATAAAAAATATATTATGATAGAGAAGAATAATAAAAAAAAATAGAATAGATAGAGAGAGAGAGAGTAGAGATAAAACAATAATAATATAGATAATATATTAGGATATAGAGAGAAACTGAGGGTAGTAGAATCCTGATGTGTAAGAAAACAAAAACCAGCAAGGGTCAATTGATAACTATCTTTAATGAGTTAGCTTACTGTGCCACAAAAAATGTAGGGAGGAAGGGGGAACAGGTCTTAAACGGGGTGGAAAACCAAAGAAAGCGGGATGAAAGGCGGTTACGAGTGATAAAAAAAAAAAAAGTCTGAAGTTTAACCCTTCAGCCGTGTCACTAATTAAACAAAAAAGTAAAAGATTACCCCGTAAAAATAGAGATGAGGAAGTATAAAATGCCTCTAAGAAAGAAGTTGGGAAGCGAAGGAAAGGGCAATAGTAAATAAAGGCTTGAGGCGGTCGGGAATCCTTGTAAAAAGGATTGTAACCGCTAACAGGCGACCCAGAAATAGGTGTCAAGTGCTCCAGAAAGGAAAGGTCGTAGATAAAGAGGAGAGTGCAGAGTAGCCTTACTAAATGGGAAAAGGGCGTTCCGGGCCAGGAGTCGCCGCTCGTCAGGGTAGAAAACGTAACCAATCACCACGTAAAATAGTTACGAACAGTGATGGCCTGAAGCATAGAGATGCAAGTGGAAGTAGACCTGGTAATACAAAAAAGCTACGAAGGGAAGGAGGAAAGTATGTCTACACGTACTATGAGAGAGCCGCAGGAAATGTTAATTTTTACCAAAGAGTGAGGGCATTAATTCCTGTAAACACACAACCTGTTGGCTCACTTATGCGGAAAAGAAACCATGCAAAAGAACCAATGGGGGTGGTGATTCTCACTTATATTCTATAATAAATCATAACCCATACTATTAAAACGAAATATACTTATATCGTGTGAATAAACTTACATCACTGTAATATAAATGATAGTAACTCTCAGTTACCTTATCGGCTAATATTATATATAATTTATATTATAGTTATAAATTTTATTATATAATATATAATAAGAATATTATTATATAGTATAATATAATATATATATATATATAAACGATAATAATAATATATATATATAAATTATATAAATATATATAAATATATATATATATAAAATATAATATATTATATATATAATATATAGATAGATATATTAAATATATATAGATAAATAATGATACATAATTTATAATATATTTAAATTAAACTGTTGAACAAATAATATATACATAAATTGTGATAATTTTACATATATGAATATGGAAAAGCATACTTTTCCTGTTTAGATTACATAAGTTATTATGATAATAGTAATTATCTTATAAACTAATGTGGTATAAAGTAATATATAGTTCATATATTTTTAGCTTTAAATCATTATAAGCACTCTATAAATATTCTAAACTTTTACGCCCTACTGTTTTACCGTATAACTTAGAATAATAAAAATTTATAAATTTAAAAAATTTAACTTTTTATTTTAATAAATGTAATAAATATTTGTATTTATAATTAATTTTAAAGACATATTTGAAATTGCATAAATATTTTATACTTGAGTGAGGATATTAATAGAATTAATTAATTAATAATTTTTAGATTCAAAATAGTTGGAGTAAGAATGCGGAGATTTTTTTTTAATTTGGAATTAATTTTAAAATTGGTCTTAGATATTTAATAGAATAATTAATTTTCTTCGTATATTATTAATAAAATTATATTATAAAGTAAGTACGTTAAAATAATAATAATCTTTTCGACTTTGATTGAAAAATAGGAATTAATTATTATAATGTATTTATTTATAAATATAGTTGACAACTTTTATGAAACTTATAACTGGGATTTTATACAAATAGAGTCCATTATTTTATTGGAGTGAAGATATATTAAGTCTTCATCACCATAATAATCTCTTATCAAAGGAATCTTAATTATTTTGGCCTTTTATTATACCCTGAAAATAAATTAAACTAATATATGTTGCCAAAGTACCTAGTACCTATAATACGGCTGTGGGCCATAGTTTAACTTCATCACCAATAATAATCTCTTATCAAGGAATCTCATTGAGGGTTATTATTATCGTAACATCCTCCATAGCGTAAAGACTTTTCGCTGTTTAACCAAAGCAAAGTGGGGCGGGGGGAGCAATAATCAACAATAGAGATCATTAATTTTTATATTATAAACTTCTCTGGATATTACATGCAGAACAATGAATTAAGTCCTCATCTAGTGAGCAGTTGTTCACGATTAATAGGACGCCAGAAAATAAGTGCATACTTTTTAAAGGAAATGGCATTCACATAATCACATTAGAAAGCTTATTTGTTGTAAAAGTAAAAACAGATAGTAAAAATTTCAAAGGATAGGAAGCAAGGTAAGGTTGTTAATGATATCTAAAAGTAAGAAAAATAAGAAAGAAGAGCTAATCTAAAAAAATCACGTAAAAAAACAAAAACGTTATAACTGTACGTAATGTGGCAAAAGTCCGTGTCACAGGAAAAAGGGCCAATACTCTATACGTGATAACCACAACAATTTCAAGAGAGGAAAAATTTCACGGTTTTCTACAAACAATCACACAGAAAAAAATTAATACTCTAAAAAATATAATATAAACAGCGAGACAATTAGAACCTCCAGAGTATAGCATAGGAGATGTGAGAAAACATTAAAAACTCGACTAGTGTTGTGCTGGAAAACAAAAAGGCTCAGATAAATTTTTGAAAAATAAGTATACATATATGTTTCGGATGTAATTGCAATGATCCTCTTTTGTACTCTAACATATTTCCTCCTAGAAGAAAAACGTCGCGCTTATGGCCTCCGATCTTATTAGTACCGTTTCGACAGTCATTTACCTCCGTGATGGCAAAGTGGCCTTTAACAAGACAGAAATAAAACATAAGGAAGAGAGACATCTAAGAACTCATAAGAAAACTTTGGTATAGACCCGTTCATTTATCCATTAGATTTCAGTTAAAAGTTAAAGAACGATAATATGATCCCGGCTCTGACTATATATATACCGTTACACAGGTACGACGGTAGACTTGCGTGCCCGTATCCCCCCATATACCCTGATCGATCGCGTCGATAACCCCTTAAAAAATATGTAGATGCATTAAAAAGATATTAAAATTGTAGATGCATTAAAAAAATATATACTTGAACAGACTAATTGGTTTCAGCTGCTGTTTGTTAGTATATACAAAATCTGATAATTTTTAACCCTACTCATTCACTGGCGCTCCTTATGCACATTATTCCTTCTATGGCTTGTTTTGCATGTGTTAAATAAAAAAGTTATGAATGCAATTGTTAACCACAAGATACAACTTGTTTCTAACATCACCAGTAAAACTTACTAACAATAAATATAGATAAAAAAATTATGGGATTAATAACATCGTCAGCCAATTGCAAACTTCTGCAGTGTCACTTTGGAAAGAAGAGATTTATGGTTTGACAAAAATTAGTCTGCTTGATATTGGTAGCATGAAAATTCATTTTCAGATATAAGTTTGAATTTTATTTTATATTCATGCAATAATTTTTCTTATGAATAAATCGAAAATTTTTCACTTATTTTGAATGGGTTTTAAAAAATTTTCTTGTGCATGCGTAAGTTTTATTGATAATTCATTAGTGATAGATCGTTATTTATGCCACGTTGAAGTTTTAAAAAATAATATATTTGAACAATTGATTAAAATAAACAAAAGATCAAAAGTTCCCTAGAAGTTTGTGGTTTGGCAGACGTTTCATTATACAACCACTACAAAGTAACTTGCGATTGTGGGTAGAATGCTTACTTTGGGTCGTCGACCATTTGTTACATTTCAGTGTGCTTGGAATGTTGCTCTTTGGTGGAAAATTTTGCATGAAACCTAATGGCGGAGGGAGATGCTCTTGCTTAGAAACGTTTGATCCCGATACTGATTGTATTTGCGATCGCAAACATTTTGATAATTTACTCTGGGCAACTGTCACAGTTTTTCAGGTAAGTAAATAATGTTATTACTTTGAGTGGTTTTCCTTGATAACTAATATATTTAATAATTTTTTTTTATCTTTTATTTCATATTGAAAATTGTTGGAGGGTAGCTTCGCATTCGGCTAGTTAAATAATAATTTTATATACTAAACGTACAAGCTACTTAACTTATATTTGCACTCGGTCTAATAAATGGATTTTATTCTTATCACTTTTGAAAGAATATTTGGCATATTTTGCGTGATTATGCTAAGTTATAATAAGTTATAATATAGTATAATAAGTTATAATATAATAAGTTATAATACTAAGTTATACTAAGTTATAATAATAATAATAATAATAATAATAATAATAATAATAATAATAATAATAATAATAATAATAATAATAGATTATTATTAGAATAACATAAGAAACCATCGAGGATAAATATTGTTTTCTAGGAATCTTCGATGTAAGTATAATTTTTTTAGTCCCCCATTTTTAATTAAAAATAAATAACATTAATCTTTGTAGGTAACAATAAACTTTTAAATATATTTTCGAATTTTATTCTTTGTTTGAAAATTAAAATTATGCATTTCTTTTAAATTTATTAGGTAAAATAAATGTATATCATTTACGTACAGATTTTAACCCAAGAAGACTGGAACGTTGTTTTATTTAATGGAATGGAAAAAACAACACATTGGGCCTCACTTTATTTTGTCGCTTTAATGACATTTGGCAACTATGTTCTATTCAATCTTCTCGTTGCCATATTAGTTGAAGGGTTTTCGGCGGAGGTAAGCAAAAATCAAGTGTTTTTTTTTCTTCTTCTTCATATTAAAACTAGTTTTGATGAATTTTCGTTGCGAGAAAAATATTTTTTTGATTTTTTTTTATATTTTATTTTTGATTTTTTTAACGATTTAAAATTTCAAAGGTTAGCAAATTTTGTTTTATTTTTCATAATTTTTTTTTTCTTTTTTTTAAAGCGAGAAACATTTTTAATAAATCCCAGAAATAATAATTCTTCCCTTTTCACTGTCTAATAATATTTTAAAAATTATTTAAATAGCTGATAACCTCCTTTAAATTTGCATTTTAAGATTATATATATATATATATATATATATATAGTTATATTTTATATATGGGACCGGTATATATATATTATATATATATATATATATATATATATATATATATATATGGTTACGCAGCAAAGAATATATATATATATATATATATATATATATAAATATAAGTGTATATATATATATATATATGTATACATATACATAGTGTTATATATATATATGTATATATATACAATATATATATATATGGGTTATATATAAATGTATATTATTAAGTTACATATATATATATATATATATATATATATATATATATATATATATATATATATATATATATACCGTATATTGTTTATTGGGACCGGTGGAGAAGTCTAAATTTTTAAACGTTAAAACTTTTGTTGTAAACATATTTACCAATTATAAAAAATGTTAAAAAATTTCAAAAACTAACCCAACATAATACATCCGACCATGCAAATCATAATTTAGATAAATGTGTAAAAAATGTTCGTAATAAATGTTGCAGGAAGTTAACAGATGTATTCTTAAATGCACTAATTTGTTATATTACTTTAGAATATATTAATGCAGGACAGATTAATCAAGCCCGTTACCCCAACCTGCGAGTTGTGGATATATTTTGTATTTAAATACCTATATCAAACCAAATACTATTTACCTGCCTAACATTCTCCTCAAAGGGAAAACGGCCCCTATAAACAGAAAGAATATATATATATATATATATATACCTTATTTGGAGTATATATAATATATGGGTTATAAAAAGATAGATAATATTATTATATATATATATATATATATATATATATATATATATATATATATATATATATATATATATATATATATATATATATATATATATATAGTATGGTTTTTTTTTATATATATTTAATATATATATATATATATATATATATATATAATATATAAGAGCAAAGGAATATATATTATATTATGTTATTATATATATTGTTATATATATATGTATATATATATGAGTATATATATATATATAATATATATATATATATTATATATATATATATATTAATTGATTAAGTATTAATAATCGATTAATAGTTTAATTGATTTTTAAAAATATAAATGGAGAGTTGCCAGAGTTGTCAGAAAAAGAGGTTTGAAGCCAAAATAATTCGAAGAATTTTTATTTTTTATATATATTTTTTTTAGTTGCAGCGTCTTATAAAAAAAATATTTCATTTATTTTTATTTGTATATAATTACATTTATAAATTTCCTTTCTTCGTTTGTATGTAAGTGTATGCATGTGTTTATATATGTGTTTAATTATTATTATTATTTTTTTACATGTGGTAAAAAAAAAATATATTATTTCTTTTAAATTCTTATATTTTATTTTATTTTGAAATAAAATGTCTGTATGTTCTCTTAAATTTAATTTTTTCCCCCCTATTTTAAAATGTGTAGTTAATTTTTTTTTTTTTTTTACCCTTTCCATTTTGTCATTTAAATATTTTATTTAATTTTCCTAAACGAAATCTATATGTGTGTATGTATATATTATTATTTCTTTAGGTTTAAAGTATGTTCTGTAATAAAATATATATATATATGAGATATATATATTTCTGTATGTATATTACAAATGGGAATATAATAAAATATTAGTTTGATGGTTGGTTATTAGTTATTATATATATATTATATTATATATATATATATATATTATATGTTATTATTAGTATATATATATATTATAAGAAAGAGTTACATAATATATATATACATAAGATATTATATATATATATATATATATATATGTATATATATATATATTATTATATATATATATATATATATATATATAAGAAGTATATATATATATATATATATATATATATATATATATATATATATATATATATATATATATATATATATATATATATATATATATATATATAATATTTATATTTCCGATGTTTTACAAATGGGAATTAATAAAATACTACCTTATCTAATAATAATAATAATAATAATAATAATAATAATAATAATAATAATAATAATAATAATAATAATAATAATAATAATAATAATAATAATAATAATAATAATAATAATTAATTTTAAAGGGTATTTTTATTAATTCCCATATACTTTATTTTTACAAAGCAGGTTGTAGGGATCACTTATTGTATAGTATGTTATAGCTTAAAACACTTTTTTATATATTCTCTTTTCATATATGCTTCTCACTCTAGTAGCCTGTTCATTTTTTTTTAAATTTAAACTTAATTTTCAGTTGCTAGTGATGAAATGAAATTATAATTATTCAAGCCAGAAATTTAAATGAATTTTCACTTTATTTCTTTTTCCTAACTTATCTAATTTTTTTAAAATTCGTAATAAGTACCCTATTAAGCAAAGCAGAGACCCATTTTATTATTTAAAAACCTGCCCTTTAAAAAGAATCAGTGCAACTACATATTGTATTTAAAAATTGCTTGTAGAACCGATCCCAGTAACTCTCATAAATTTTAAAATATATCAAGCCTTTGGTGGTGCGTAATAGGCACCACCAAAGGTCCATTGGTGTGGCTTCATGCCGACGTCCTCTAACAGGGCACATCGGTTTTGGCAGATAACGGGCAGAGAGAGTCGGCTACTGCCATATCAGTTGACTGGATATTACTTTACTGAGGTAGTGTAAGTTACCAAAGGGAATTGAATGGGTTGCAAGGAACAAACATCTTAAATGCACAGTGATGATGGGCTACTGCTTTATAGGGACTTTGCTCAGCTGCCCTTCTAGTTTCTGCTCCATCTGCAGATATTCACGCCAGTATTTTTAAAAGCATCATCCACTTTTAAAAAATTTTCTTTTTTTTTTTTGTTCCAAAAAAAAAAATAATAATAATGAGTCCAAAGGCACCCTGAAAAGCTTTATTCTTACCATTATTATTACTATTATGTTTTGCATCTTTTTTTTTAATGCATCTTTACATAGGGAGGAAAGGTACTGGGCCACATTTATTTCTTTGATTTATTATATTAAGTTTACTGATTGATTTAATAGTTTGTTACGTAGATGAATTTTTGAATGCTCTTTTTATAGAATGTTTTATAAGCTTAGTTTATGATTAATTTTTTAATAGTATGATTTTCGTAACTCAGCAAACTGAAAGTAGTTCTTCGAAAATGTTCTTGAAAAAAAAATTTTTTTGTTGGTCTTGGTTAGAGAGGTTTAATCTTGTGTTCATCAAGTAATTTTACCCTTTAGAGGAACGAGAGGATTGAGAAACAGAAAAGGAACAAAGAGAGGCAAAGGCAAACTGACAATGTTTCCAAAAACTTTAGTCAAAATTCAATGTCACAATTTTCAAATGAAGAAAATAATAAAAATGGATGTTGGAAAAATCAAATTATGGAAGACGACACAGTAAAAAATTTACAACTTGAGGATAGGTCAATAATAAGCTCAGAGGACGATTGTTCTTTGAGTTCAAACTATTCAAAATCTCATATTTCAACAAACTCTGAAACTCTATTTAAGGTATAAGATTCCTTGTAAAACAAACTGAATTGGTTTATACTTCTCCATGCCTTAGGTCTAGAAATGCCGTAGAGAGTGTTAACATCATAGCATATAATAACTGTTTTTGCTTCTCTCTCTCGCCATATAATGGCTTACGTTAAGCAACTAAGCTGTTCTCTATAGATAAGAATAGTGCTTATTTTGTAAGTTCTCTTAAGTTCTGGTAAACCTTTAAATGTTCTTATCAATAATAGTATTACTATGATTTTTAATGCTGTAGTATCTATGGACATTAATTTTTTTCCTCATGACTTCTAATCTTAATGTTTAATTTTCTCAAATTTTATTATTCTCAAAATATTCGAATCGGTTTTTTTTTTTTTTTTTTTTTTTAATTTTTGCTAGATAATTAATTGACATTTCAGAACTCAGTTCATTTTCCATTTTCCTCAATCTCTTTTCTGCATGTTCTTAAATAAAATAAAAAACAGCAACTATTGTTAAATAAGATTTAAATTGTAAACTAAATTATAAAGCATTTTAAATAAAATTACTTTATTCTCTCTCTATATTTGTCGGTGACATTTTAAATTCTTATTGTATTTTATTTTTTAAATATAATTAAAAATTTCTTTTTATTTTAATAAATGAAATTATTATGTAAACTTTAAAACAATTAAATAGCTTACTTTAAACAATTTTCTTTTTAAATAAATAAGGCTGGATTAACATAGAGCAGCAATGTTAAATTATCAATTTCGCACATTTTGTTATAATTGAAAGGGATTTAAATAATGTATATAGCATTAAATGGTATAAATATTTATTTCTGTATTTGTATTTATTTATTTATTTATTATTATTCTTTAATTACTTTTATCATTAAGTTATTTATTATTATTATTATTATTATTATTATTATTATTATTATTATTATTATTATTATTATTATTATTATTATTATTATTATTATTATTATTATTATTATTTTTATTTTTATTTTTATTTTTATTTTTTATTTTTATTTTTATTTTTATTTTTTTTATTTTTATTTTTTTTTATTTTTATTTCTCTCTCTCTCTCTCTCTCTCTCTCTCTCTCTCTCTCTCTCTCTCTCTCTCTCTCTCTCTCTTTTTTTTTTCTCTCTCTCTCTCTCTCTCTCTCTCTCTCTCTCTCTCTCTCTCTCTCTCTCTCTCTCTCTCTCTCTCTCTCTCTCTCTCTCTCTCTTCTCTCTCTCTCTCTCTCTCTCTCTCTCTCTCTCTCTCTCTCACACCTCTCTCTCTCTCTCTCTCTCTCTCTCTCTCTCTCTCTCTCTCTCTCTCTCTCTCTCTCTCTCTCTCTCTCTCTCTCTCTCTCTCTCTCTCTCTCTCTCTCTCTCTCTCTCTCTCTCTTTATTTTTTATTTTTTATTTTTTATTTTTATTATTATTATTATTATTATTATTATTATTATTATTATTATTATTTATTATTATTATTATTATTATTATTATTATTATTATTATTATTATTATTATTATTATTTGTAAAGTTTTTTCTCTATTAACTGGTACCAATACTGTCATCAATGCCTAAACCAGTTAATGTTTGTTTTTTATCTTCTCATTTTATTATTATTATTATTATTATTATTATTATTATTATTATTATTATTATTATTATTATTATTATTATTATTATTATTATTATTATTATTATTATTATTATTATTATTATTATTATTATTATTATTTTTTCTTATTAAAATCTTTTTATTTGATTTTATTTTATTTTTAAATTCTAAACATACATAAATAACTAAAATAAAAACTCTTATTACTCCCTTTAAAAATATATATATTTCTTGGTTACCATTAAAGCTCGTTTCAAAATTTCCATCTTCTTCTACATTCTTATTAACTAAATTAATTAACAAAACTTAAAACTTACAAAATTAATTTATAAAATTGGTAAAAAAGATATACAGTACAGTAATACGATTCCATAAATACATGAATATAATTACTCATTAGTGTATAAAATATATAATTAATCATATCTTTACTTTAAGCGTTAAATAAACTATATGCTGCAAAATATTAATATTAGCCATAATATAAAAATTATATAAATCATATAAGTTAAATAATTCACTGGTCTACATCCAAAATGCTTCAGAAACCAATTTTACTAATTAGGGTCTGAAAACGAAATGTGATAATAGAAATTGTTAGTTTGCTCTGGGTTCTATGATTTGAAGCAGAAATGTGTGAAAAAAATATTTACTTTTATGCGTCTGGGTGTTTTATGACGGTATTTTTTTTCAAAAGCTATTAAACGGATTATTTACACGCAAAAAAATTAATCATCTTGAATTCGTACCCTTGGTTTTTGGTTTTAGCCAACAAAACTCCTTTAAATATTTGTGTTAAAAAAACAAGCATTGTAAATGTTATATATATATATATATATATATATATATATATATATATTATATATATGTTATTATTATTATTATTATTATATATATGAAGTTATACATTTTATTTTATTGGTTACATATATATATATATATATTATTGCTATATATATATATATATTATTATATATATATACACATACATATATTATTATGCAGCAAAGAGCAGCATATATATATATATAATAGTTGATACATATATAGATATATAAGCTAAGTGTAATATGTGAGCATAGTTATATATACATATATATATATAAGTTATATTATTATATATATATATATATATATATATATATATATATATATATATATATATATATATTATATATATATATATATATATATTGTTATATGCTATATATATATATATATATATATATATATATATATATGTTAATTACAAAATCCCTTTCTACCTGAAAGTGTAGATATTGATTGGCTCGCCGATGTCAGCTGCTTTTGTAATTGATTCATACGCATCAGATATTGCATCATCCTTTAGTTATTAACTTCCTTTGCGCAATCAGAATACCAAACAGATAACACGCGTGTATGTTCAGCTTGCATTGATTTTGCTTTATTTTATACTTAGATATGTATAGTTTGAAAAAAATTATTTTGGCAAATGATACTTGTTACATCTATGGGGATTTGGCTTTAGCTTCGCAAAATCGAAGTATCACCCCATTCGTCATTACAGCATGTACTCACTACTTTGGTTGTAAGGTCGGAGACCGGGATAAACAATGGATACCACACATGAACCACTATGTTTCATATAAGTTAATTAGATATTTTCAAATTTCCGTCAGTAGCTGAAAGTGAAAAATGCTTTTGTATTTTGTTGTTCCAGTGGTCTGGTGAGAGCCCAAAGACACCTATTGCTGATTGCTGTTTTTTGCATAGTGCCAATAAAGGTTTCTTTAAGAGATATTGATCATATTCTATTACAATATATCACCTGTAATTCGAAATGTACTCCACGGTGAAGAATTTTCAATTCTTGTGTCACCATAGTCTAGTGTTCTAGCTCACTTGAATCCATAGAGTAAGGAAACTTAGTGCGATCTATTGCAGATGCTGAACCTAAAACACCTACTGAGCTTGATTTCCCATAGGCAGTATATGAAAGATTTCCTTATAAGATAACTCGGAAAGAACATTAAGAACTGATATAAAAC
>JABUQX010016599.1:45000-47500 GCA_015478945.1 Trachelipus rathkii | reverse complement strand
ACGAAAGTTCGCAGGTAAAGTTTATTACAGATAATCATAACTGGGCTTTTAAACCACACACATTTTCGTCATTTTTTATTCTGTAATCAAATTATTAACTTTATCGCAAGCATTTTAGTGGAGAGCGTCTGTTCGTGTTATTTTGCTCGCAGATAAATATGTGGGCCGCTCTTTCATCCATTCAAGAGAGCACAAGCGCCTCTCCGTTAAGGCTCTCCCAGATATTCTGGTCGTTTAAGGAGTGCTGGCATGTTATGATACCGAAGACATATCTACTTTCTTCCTACATGATATTAATCATTCTAGTGGTAGAATATTTCGCCAAACAGCAGTAAGACCCTATTTTTAATATTATGTTTTGTAAAATGAATTAAAAATCATTGCTCTATAAGTATTCGGAAATTACCATGATATGAATGCAGAATATCGAAGCGCGCGTTAGTGCTGATTACCGATATTGTAATTAAGCATAGAGACCGTGATGAACCTAATAAGCCTAATACCACAATGCGCAAAAAGACCCCAGAAAGGAGTACAGCAACGGAATACGAAGGTTTTCTTTAAAGCCCTAAATATTATCAAGAATTAGTGCTAGGAAGTAATATATCACATGAGTGCCAAACCCTACAAGGTTATTGAAAGATGTTGTCACCATTCTGAGTTCTTAAATAGAAGAATTTGGAAAAAACGCGGATTAAGCGATGTGTGGATAATAAGTTGTTCAAAAGCACAACCATTACATAGATATCAAGCTATTTTTAGTGTGTAAACCATTCTAGATTCATGCCATTATATGAGTAAATAATAAATATTTATATATATGCTTTCTAGTTTATAGGACAGAAGCAATAGTGGTTGACTTCTTGGCAAGAGAAGTAGTTCCAAACTGGGAAGCGTCTTTCATAGACATTTCTTCTAATGCAGTAAAAAAATATAACCATTGCAGATTTAGTACAGATCTGGGTTTCAGATCCAAGAAAGAACGAAACACACGCTTAACAATAATGTTACATTTTAATAACAAATAATTTGAACAATAATTTACTCCAGACGTAAATATATATATATATATATATATAATATATATCACTATATATATAATATATATATATATATATATATATATATATATATATAATAATATAATATATATATATAGTATATATATATATATATATATATATATATATATTTATATATATAGATATATATATTTATATATTATATATATATATATATATATATATATATATACAGATATATATTGTGTACATTTTATTCAATACAATTGTGTTTATATATAGTATATATATAATATAATATTATATAATACTATATATATATTATTATATACTATATATATATATATATATTATATATATATATGGCCTAAAACTTTTATTTGTTATGTATCCTTTGTATTTTGTTTAGATAAATTACCATTTCAGACACTCTGGAATTGATCATAGTCACTGTAATGGATCGATGGGTATTGGAGGCTCTTGTGTAGCTCCGCGAAGGTCTATATTGACTCAACAGAATTCCATCGGCTCCCCCTTCGAACTCTTATCTCTCAGAATTCAATCCGTTCAAAAGGCCTCATTCAGAGATCGTCATCATTCTTTCTACATGGACAGGTGATTTCTTTTCTTTTCTTTTTTTTTTTGGTAGATTATTTTCGTTTAAGTGTACGTTAACATTATATATGACAATAAATAATAAGAAAAGATTGTTACGTAAAGAATTTTGGTTTTTTAAAACATTTTAAAAAAAATGAGTAAGTGTAGCATTTAAATTTTTTGAAAAATGCCAAATTGTATTTTTGTCGCCATCTGAACAGCTATCGCTTTGCCATTATATATATATATATAATATATATAATATATATATATATATATATATATATCTATATACGTGTTAAAATGATATTATATATATATAATTATATAATATATATATATATATATATATATATACTATATAGTATATATATATATATATAATATATATATATTATATATATATATTTATATATCTACTATTAATATGATAATATATTAATAAATGTATATATATATAATATATATTATTATAAATATAATATCTATCATATATATATATATATATATAAATATATATATATTTCCTCGCCACGGGTTCCCACATATTTGAAATGGGGTACCCGACATGTACCGAAAACAGAATAGTTAAAAGAATATGACCTAAGTAGAAAAAGAAAGCAACCTCCCCCCCCCCCCCCCCGCATACCCTTAAGTGAGGTGCCCCGTCTAGATAAAATCCAACCTAAAACTTCACAAACACCACCATCAGACCCCCACTATGGTATCCGTTGATGTCGGGGTTCTCCAAGGCCAGCCACACAAATCCATCTCTCAAAAATAAAAAAAAAAAAAATGCCATTCAGGGTTTTTTTTTTTTTTTTTAGAGAGAAAATGGTTACACCATTATTCTCGTTTCTCATAAATTAACTTTTTTTCCT
>JABUQX010016599.1:32500-35000 GCA_015478945.1 Trachelipus rathkii | reverse complement strand
TGTTGAACGAAGTAAATGTGTTCACGGCAAGCATGGGGTCTTTGTTACTGACTATACGAACGAAGTCCTACACGTGTTCCTGTTGTTGCTGTTGACACTGCCATGACAGAAGCGGGTGATACCAAAACAACTAGATCATTAGCTAGTTCACCAAGTTGCTCGATGGTAAGTGATATCTGCGATGCCAAAGTTGCGCGAATGGAGGTTGGAAATGTTTTTAAGAACTGCATTCTGATGATTTCTTCTCCAATCTTTCATTTGGTACCATAGCTGAGCATTTCTCGTAAATGAAGAGAAGGCTCGCCACTATACGCTTGTTTTGACAAAAAATTCGTTGAATAACTCCGTCTTATTCTTCTCGTAGATTGTAATGACGGCCTTCTTCAAAGGTGTGTAGGCTTAGGCATTAAGTTTTGTAGAGGAGATGCGTTCGACGACATCTGTTGGAAACTGGGAGAGAGCATGGAAGTACTTCATCTTCTTCGAGATAATTTTTCCAAGATGAACCTGCGCCTTTAAAACGCCAAACCATGTGTTGGGACGAACGCCTCATAAAACAGGGGAGGAGCTCACCTTTTCACTAGATACCGGTAATAGTTCTCCTTAATCCTGGTCTTCTGCAATAGACTGCTAGCTGTCTAAAGGCATCTTCTTTGGGAAGGTGTTCTTCTGCATGGGTCACCAATTATGTAGTAAAAGTGTTTGTAGTTATCTTTCTTCTTGCTCCTCCAATTCAAAGGTAGTTATCGATATTTTTTGATAGTCTTTCGTAATGACTTCGTTTACATTGAAAGACCATAGAGCACAGCTAATAACTTAGTCGAATTCTTCTTGGTCTCCTTTACCTTATAGAAGCTCTTTTTTACGCCTCCGGCCATTCGAGGCTAACAAAAATAATGAATAAAATTGTTAGAGCTCTTTTTAACTTATTTTTATATAGCGAGGAGTTAGTGCAACTTTCTTATTGGATTTTAGAATTGTTTATTAAAAATTTCATATTAATATATTTACAACTTTCGTTACATATCGTAAGAGTTGAAATAACTTGCAAGATAAAAATTATATGTACTTAAACTTTGTTAAAGTTCAAGTCTATGGGAATATCCATGAAACTAAATTCATGTCAGATTTGGCTCGAACATTCCATATATATATATTAAATGAACTTAAAGATCGAAAATATCCAAAAAATATGAAAAATAGTATTATAAAAAACATTATATTCCAATAAAAAAATTATAGTCATATATTACAATCAGTTATATATAATACAGATTACACATACAATTAATGATTTAAATTATTAATAAATATTCCAAAATAATAAAAAAAAAATGAAGTTACACATATTACCATTTTCTATTTTCTTTTTCAAAGAAAATATTTTTGCCATATTAAACTTCTTCGATCACTATATATATATATATATATATATATATATATATATATATATATATATATATATATATATATATATATATATATATATATATATATATATATGGCAAAACTTGCTAAGTTGCTTTTTAAGGGCAAGTCCTTATAAAAGATAATGATGGAAATTTAAAAATCCATATTTTAAACGATTCAACATAAAGGTAATAAAAGCTGCCCGACAGTTGAGATACTCTTTTTCTTCATAAGTTGAATGTTGTGTCACTGCCTTTCCCTGAATTTGACTCCCTTGTCGAATTCTTCTTTTCGAAATTCTTGACGATCGAGATTCGGAGTGGCGGCCTTTTCCTGAATTTTGACTCCCCTTGTTGAAACCTGCGTTTTCTTGTAATTTGTAGTTTGGAGGAGGGAGTTCAGGAGAGAGTATCTTTAAGTGAGTCTTCTATTTCTTCTGATTAATTTTTCTGACTGACTGAGTATCTTAACGAGATCGGGCTTTATATACAATATTCGTCGAACTTATGTAAAAATTTTGCTCACGCAAATTTTTACATAAGTTCGAACATAAATATAAATTTCAAATTTCTGTGAATAGTTACAATTGAGGGCGCTATAATACTTCCCACGCTAAACACGGAGTGGTGAAGTATGTTATAATAGTTATATAAGATATAAAAGCTAATCATCATTCAATTGTATGCATATTTAGGGGCATTCGAAAATGCGCACAAACATACAAAACATTTCAATGAAGAAATAATAAAGAAAATATATACATACAGTGAAAAGTACATTCACATGCAAGCATATCTGGTTATGTCCGTAGGCATAAGCATACATACAAACATGTGAATGTAAGAGATTACAAAATATAAAATGGTATATAAACAAAATTAAAAATATTATACAATGAAAGGCACATTCAAATACTTAGCATATTGTATTATGTCCGTTAGACATAAGCAAATATACAAACATTTGAATGCAAGAAAATGCAATTGTTATATAAAATACTAGAGATATCGCACACAAGTTGGTATAAGAATGTCACTTGATTAGGAATCGTGGAACTTTGTCATTATTGAGAAGATTAAATCCATACCTG
>JABUQX010016599.1:12500-17500 GCA_015478945.1 Trachelipus rathkii | reverse complement strand
GAGAGTGTTGCAGAGGAATGGTGATGGAGGGGAGGGGTGGAATTGATGAATGGGAATGATAGAAGGAAGTGAACATGATATTGTTTGCGGACGATACTGCCCTAGTGGCGAAGAAAGCGGAAGGGCTGAGGAATTTGGTGAGGGAGTTTGAGAGAATGTGTGGACAAAAAGGGCTTAAAATAAATCAGGTAGGAGTAAAGTGTTAGTGTTTGAGGAGGGAGGAAAGAGAGGAGGGGGAGGGGTTAGAGGATAGAGTAGGGGTGTAGTAGTGGAAGAAGTAAAGATTTTTAGATATTTAGGGATGGATTTGGGTAAGGGAGGAGGGATGAAGGAGGAAATAGAACATAGAGTAGGAGAAGAAATGAGAGCTCGGTGGTGAGAGGAATTATGGAAAGGGGGGTTATCACAGAAAGTTAAGATAAGTATGTTTGAAAAAATTTGTGTACCCAGCGGTGTTGTATGGGTGTGAAACGTGGGGGTTGAATGCCAGGTCAGGAAAAGTTGGAAGTATTTGAGATGGAAGGGTTGAGAGCGGTTTGTGGGGTTAGCAGAAGGGGGAGGATTAGGAATAGGGTGGTGAGGGAGAGATGTGATTGGAGGAATGGGTTGGTGGGAAGAGCGGAGAAGGGAATGTTAGGATGGTATGGGCATCTAGTGAGAATGGAGGAACAGAGAGTGGTTAGGAGAGTTTGGGAGGAGGAAGGAGAGGAAGGGGAGACCAAGAGAAGGAGGTGGATGGATGGGATAAGGAGATGCTGGAGGAGGAGGGATGAGGAGGAAGAGGGTAGAGGGTGTGGCCGGACGAGTGGGGTGGAGGTGGGTGAGGCGAGATGAAGGAAATATGTGTGAATGAAGAGAGGCTGTACGTACCACTACCCCGCTCAAGCGGGAAAAAGTGTTAGTAAAATAAATAAATAAATAATATATATATATATATATATATATATATATATATATATATATATATATATATATATATATATATATATATATATATTTTTTTTAGATAAAATATATAGATATATATATATATATATATATATATATATATATATATATATATATAACATATATATATATAATAATATATATATATATATATATATATATATATATATATATATATATATATACTTTACTATCCTTATATATATATATATATATATATATATATATATATATATATTGTAGATGGAAGATGAATACGACATGGATGTAGAAATTGAACGTCAGATAGCTCAAGAAGAGGAAGACATTGCTGAGATGCAAGAAAACATCTCGAACATGAAACTCGCTCAAGAAAAACTCAAGGTTGTTAATTAAAAACAATTTTCCCGTTGGGTTTTAAATTGAATTTTACACATATGACTTTAGGATGCTTTATGAAGTTGAAAATCTAATATTCTTCTCCCTTTAAAGGCCGCAGCAAACAATAACAATGAAGAAACCCTTAAAAACCGAAAACTTTTCATGAACTTGAGCAGTAGCCCTGTTTGTAAATTTCCGTTTCTTCCTGAAACTCTCGCTTTGAGAGGGCATAGAGGTTCGGATCCTGGGAATATAAGCTATTATAGAGGTAAGAGAAATGTAGTTCATTTTTTTTATTTCGAAAACAATCATACCCCAGATGCAACAGATATTGGTAAGGTTCAATAATGCTTAATGTTATTGTTGACTTTTAAATCATTCCAAAGGAGTTCGTATATAAATCGGTTTTAAAGTTTTTTGTTCATTGAATAAATCAATTCATGTCAATGCTGTTTCATCTCGAGATTCGTCTTTAAATCTAAGGTGTAAGTCTAAGCAATTTTTCGGAAATTTTCTTTGGCAAAATTAAATAAATTACTGAAAAAAATATATCAAATGATTTTAGTTTTATAAATTTGTTATTTAAAGAACGCACGGTTTGTTTCAAGATTCTGTATACAAAAATGGCTGTTTTGAAATTAATTTCTAGACCCACCACAACTTCTTCACACTGGCCATAGTCAAAATGTTGACTTTTTTTTGGTCAAAAAGTTTGGATTGGAGAGAAGTTTGATTCAACATCAAGTTCTTTGTCATTTTTATGTTTCAAACTTTATATCGTTAAATCTTTTATCTGGACGAAATTTTGCAAAAAAAATTCATTAAATTCTTGAATAAATTTATACGTAGTTTACCATTTCTTTATTTCGATTCTGTATCATTTTATTTAAAGCATTAACTTTTTTAAAAATATCGAACCAAATTATGTTGTACAAATAAGTTTGCAATTTTGTATATTTTATGCCAGTGAATGAGCATTATGAGTTGTAATATAATCCCAAGTGTTTCTAGTATCTTGAGGTACTTCCAGAAAAGCATCGAAAATTTTACTGGACCATCGTCTGTCACTAAATACTTTTATCTTTACCTACGATTCATGTTTGTTTATAATTGACTTATTTAATCGTTGTCACGAATAAAATGCAAACTTTTTTACATCAAATTAAAAGTTGACAATTTAAAGTCTGAGTTGAAAATGAAACAAAAAAATGTACAACTTTTATTTCTAAAAGTTTTTGATTTTTACGCATGTTTGAGCTACTATCATAGATTTTATAAATGGGCCAAAATGAACAAAATGTTTGTCATTACATTTTTTATTGATACCATTTAAATAATACATGTCTGAATATAATGATGCTTTGCTCCATCTGGCTATCATCATGTTTGCAATCTAAGATAATTGAAAAATATTTAAATTGCCTAACTATATTTAATATATATATATATATATATATATATATATATATATATATATATATATATATATATATATATATATATATATATATATATATATTATATATATATATATATATATATATATATATATATATATATATATATATATATATATATATATATATCACCACCTTCCTTCCCAGACTAGGAGTAAGGTGCGTCACATGCACTGGAAACAGAAAAGTAGTAGAAGAATATGACGCAAGTAGAAAAGAAAGCCCAGCCTTACCGATCCCTTTATACCCTTAAGTGAGAATTCGTCGCAGTCAGAAAAATCCACCCTAGGGCTTCACGAGACTGCGACGGACCCTCACTATGGCATCTCGTCAATGTAGGGTTCATCCTCTGGTCAAAGCTCACAACCATACACCCCCCACAAAACCCCGCCATTCACTCCTATTATGCACTTTTCTTCTCGCTTCTACCAAACTTACATTTTTCTTCGGTCTCCCAGTCGGTCGATTCCCAGCACACACACCACTATATATCCGCTTAACCAACCAACTATCATCCATCCTTTCAACATAAAAAAACAATTTCAATGTACTTTCATTTATTCTCTCATTTGCTCTTTTCTTCACACCACACAACTCTCTAATGCGTTCATTCCTCATTTTACCAATTAAAGATAAATGCTAACTTTGTGAAAAGCCATTCAAATCTGATTGAGATTTTTACAGATTGTGCAAAATTTTAACAGCAAAAATAGCAACAATCGTTTGATTGCGAATAAAGAGGCCAGTGCCCGTTGATTTTTTCAACATTGGTAGGCTTTCTTGCCCTAGTAGTCTGTAGTCCCAAGAAAGACAAATGATATCATTAAAGTTGGGGTCCTTTGGTTACTTTTACATGTTAGACTGTAGGAGTGGAAATTTCTGCATCCGTGATTTGTCTGCACCCATGCTGACGGTGTTCTTGCCTTCCACCGATTTGCAAGTTCTTAGTACCGTTTTTCTAAACGTTTTCTTTTGAAGAAATAGAAAGTTGAGAGTAATTTCAGCCTCATCATGTTTGTCAAGAACTAGTACATCAAGATGGCTATATAAACCGGAAAAGGCAGCAACTATAGAAAGAAAAATATGTAGAATAAGAAGGATGTGGAAGGTTTTCCCAGCCGATATATTCAATCTTTTCACATGCGATTGTTTTTGCATTGGTTCATGAATTAACCTGAAAGAGCATCAAACATTTTTGATTGATCAAAGTAGACCTCAGTTCCTTCAGAGAAGTTTTTTAAAAGAGTTCCAGCTATTGATAATAAATGCCTGCTGTAATCATTTCACTGAGAGATAGCAATTCGACGGGCTTCACACCATTACAATCCCACCAAACCCTTCCAAAACTTTCCATGAATGTAGATCCATTTTGGGTTAAGCTTTAACCTGTTCGCTCCCACTAAACTATTTAAATCAACTCTTTACATTTTTATAATATATAAATTTTTATCAAGATTCGCTAATCTGTCTGCAAATGAAGAAATTCTGTCACAAGAGGGCAGAGATGTGCATATGTATCCCTCGTGTTTTGCTTTAGTCTCCTTTCAAGCAGTTTTTGAACCTATTTTGCATGTTTGAATACCTTTTCCAAGTTGTTGTAGAGATGATTCAACCGTTGATTGGCTTGAATTCAGTTTTTTTTTCTAATTATTTAATCGTAATTACAATATTTTTATCGACTTATATAAAAACAAGTCATCGTTAACTTAACAGGTGAACCTGTTTGTGACTTATTGTTAATTAATCTGTCACCATTTTTAAACATTTCAAACTATCTTCAAGGATTTACTTCGTTTACCCCATAATCACCATAAATATTTCAGGTGGGTTTCTGGTAATTATTATTGGTTTTCCTGAACTCACAATGCTCCATAGATACGTCCATCCATAGGGGGGGAAAGAGGGTCACATTATTAACTAAATTAGTGTAATTATATATATATATATATATATATATATATATATATATATATATATATATATATATATATATATATATATATATATATACTCTATATATATATATATATATATATATATATATACTTCTCTTCTCCTATAAATATATTTAATAGGTTCTCCAATATCCAGTGACTTTTACCATAGAAAAGATGACGTTTCGCTTGTGATTCCAAGTATTAATATTAACGACAAGGATATGCGAAGACGTGACAGCGTTCAAATTGCAATTATACCAAAAGAACGCCGAAATCCGTTAATTCAACGAGCGCAATC
>JABUQX010016599.1:2500-5000 GCA_015478945.1 Trachelipus rathkii | reverse complement strand
GCATCCAAACCCAGTTGGGCTGCACTCCAAAATTTCCATTAAACTGCATGAGCCACCAGCCACCTACCCTTAACTTTCGTACCTCCCAGACTCTCTGGGAATCCCTAGGCGATTCTTCTGAAATTTCGTCGGAGCCAGCGTTTCGGGGCGAACCATACTATCACATTGCAGCTACAGAACCTCTATAATCTTCGAGGAATAACTCTCCTTACACGCAAGCACCTATCAACAATGTTGTCATTGAGATCTCAGCGACCATTAATCGTATTTATCCTACCATAGGCCAGTACTCTTCCCTACATGCCCACCATCTGGACGTCACCTCTCCAGACAGCCATCTCCAAACCGCACAAAATAAGGTTGAAAACAACTTTGCAACTTTACCCTCATTCTTATTGAAACTCGTCAGCTCACCAACAAATGAACTACCCAGTCTAAGACTGCCATCCAACCTAAATCACTTCTCTGTGACTACTCCTTACCACAGGTTATATCACTCCTCATCAGGACCCTCGTGCCAGTCTAAGAACTAGCGATTCCTCACAAGAAATAATGGCCAGTCCCATTAAGACTATTGTATCTAGCCGCTTGTACTTATAAATTTTAATATCACAAATAACCATATTGGTACAGTGCGACTGTCGTGGTTATTATTTTAACTTTAAATGGCTTGCTTGTCTCATCAATTTTTTCACGCCAGATTGCATCCGTTTGCAAGAGCTAATACTGTGTGAACACGACTTTCTCCTACCATCTGAATACAAGCCTCCAATGATATCAAGTGAAAGGGGCGACAGGGGTGGTGCTGGAATCCTCATCCACAAGTCTGTTTCCTACTCCCCTTTGAACCAGATTTCATGCTGTTGCTGCTAAGATTCATTTCTCTGCGGACTTTATAGTCCACTCGATTTACTTGGCCCCCAGTAGGGGTTCACAAGTACCGACTTGGTCAACCATTTCCAATAACTTCTCCCCTCATTAGTTATCATGGGGGACTTTAACCTTTACCACTCCCTGTGAGGTGGCTGCATAATTTCGGTCAATGCGCAGATCCGTGCTGATCTCCTAATTTCTTTTTCTCTGGGGTGCATCAACACTGATTACTGCAATATCACACCTTACACCAATATCAATATACCTTTGAAAGACTTGACAAGCACTCCTCAACTCGCGTCATGGGACTGACCACTATCCTATAGCTATAGCCTTGCATGGGCTTTCCATGAGACAACTATTGGAACCTTACTCCCGTTGGTCAGTCAGAGGAACTCCATTTTTACCACGCGATAGCTATTCTTCTCTCCCCTTCTAGAGAACAGTTTCTGACCATTGATGCACCTTAAATTTTTACAGCAAGTTATCATATCCGCAGCACAATCTTGCATTCCGGAATTCTAAGCTGGCAGGCAACTGGCCACTTCATGGTGATCCTAAGACCATGCACAGACCGATCGGGAAAAGAAAGCAACTGTTCTGACAATTCCAAAAGAATTCCCACCAGAGCTTCCATGATTATTTATAAAGTTGCATCAGTAATATCTCGCCGAATACGAAAACAGTATTTTCGAGCATATGCTTCCACTAATAACTCTACTATTCCTCTTTTCTCTGGGTGGAAAGTTGTTCAAAAAAATATCACGCCGTTCAACCGACTTCAATCCACGGTACTTCGCTATGGTCCAGATATCACCGACACTGTCTCTGATCTAGCGGCTGTATCCGATGCCCTGGGCTATAGCTTCTCTAACCATTCGAACTTTTCTAGTTACACGGAAGTTCAAAACATTAGTAATCATACCGATCCACCAGACATCTCTACAACGGCAGACCACGATCATCCTTACAACTCTCTTCACGCTCGATGAATATCAAACTGAGCTATTAAAATGCAAACGCTGAACTTCTGAACCAGATAATCATCTCCTACATGATGCTCCATCACATGCACCCCTCTGTTTCTTCATTCTTGCTAGATTTCTACAACAGAATTTTGATTGATATCACCCTTCTGTCTGTTTGGACGACTGCGTATGTAATTCCCAATCATAAATATGGAGAGAATCCGAAATTGACTGACAATCAGAGACACATTACGCTTACTTACCACACTTGTTAGTTATTAGAGAAGATAATTGCTGGTCGCCTCCTTCCAGTTCTGGAATGTCGTCACGCTTTCTCCAATTTCCAATGTGGTTTACGCAACCACTACTTAACTGCTGACCCTTTGCTGAGAATAGATCACGACATTTATGAGGCATCTCCAATGACAAGCTTGTTCTGGGAATGTTTATTGACCTTGATAATACCTACGATTTCACGTGGAGAACTGCAATTACCTTAAAACTCTCCTCTTTCGGCCTTCGGGGACAGCTGCCTCTCCTCAGTCAGCACCACCTTTCTAATCGATCCATGCAGGTTCGTTGCTCGTCTGTCCTGCCACGACACTTTTCTTTGTATAAGGGCGTTCCACAGGGAAGAGTTTTCAGTGTTTTATTATTTT
>JABUQX010016598.1:20000-34503 GCA_015478945.1 Trachelipus rathkii | reverse complement strand
CCGCCAGCCTTCTCTCTCTTCTCCTCTCTCCTCTCTCTCTCTTCGTCTCTCTCTCTCTCTCGCTCTTCTCTCTCTTCTCTCTTCTCTCTCTCTCTCTCTCTCCTCTCTCGTCTCTCTCTCTCTCTCCTCCTCTCTCTACTCTCTCCTCTCTCTCTCTCTCTCTCTCTCTCTCTCTCTCTCATCTGCTCTCTTCTCTCTCTCTCCTCTCTGTCTCTCTCTCCTTTCTCTCCTCTCTCTCTTCTCTCTCTCTCTCCAATAACTGTTTTTTTTTATAAAACCCTGAAATCAAGCCTCTTAATAGTATATTCTCTTGCTTAACCCTCATCATTATTTTATTATTTATTATCAGTATTATTATTATTTTATTATATATTTATATTATTTTTAATAATTTATATCTATATTCATTATTATATTATTTTCTAAAAAAACTCAATAATAGTAATAGTATCTTTAACATGTTTTGTTGGAATCCGAGCTTTTCCCCAGAAAACTTCTTGTATTTCCCTTGCTGAATAAATTATCTAATTATTCTTAGAAATGAAATAATAAAATAAAAAAAACCAAGAATTTATTTCGTTTACTGTTTCCGAGCTTTCGCCGTACACTACTATTGGACATTTTTCACTGCAATAAATTTTATTTTATTTTTTCATAGACATATTTAATTTCAGAATTTCTCTTTGAGGCATAAAATTTAATAACAAATTCAATAAAATAAGCTAATTTTTAAAAATTGCAAAAGTTTATTGTAATTGCCTTGCCCAAAATAAAAAGACTATTAAGTTTAATGGTTATATTTTATGTTTATCACTGGTTTGTTTCCTTAAGAGCAATTTCTGAGTGGCATAATTAATAAAAATTATTTTTTTTTCTGTAAAATTTGGAAAGAAGCTTACTCTAGTGTAGTGTTAATATTTTGTGTTTCTTCTTCTTCTATTAATAATGAAAACAAATACCTTACTCACCTATATACTTGGCTCTTGCAGCGGACATTCCTCTCATGATTGTTGAGGGTTATATCACCGTTGTTTTAATTCCAGAATTATAAGCTGGTTTGCCATTCCACTTCTTCAATGATCATTTGATTGGTACACAAATTACTAACTCTCAGCATCCCGAAACGCTCACGGTTAGAGAATTTCACCAACTCTGTATTTCCAATTGCGTATATTACGATCTTAATAATTACAAGGCGCTTCTTACCTAGTTTTTGTTTTAATATGCACTTTTAAATTTAATTTTAATTTGTTTTCTTCCTTTCGTTTTTTTTTACTGACTAATTTGTCAAATTTATGATCTATAATATTGAGCTTACGATTTTCTTGTCAGGATGGTATTGGAATAATTAATTTAAGATTTCTTTATCGTTTCTTGTTTTCTTAGCATATTAATGCTACTGGGGGGACGGGGGGGAAAAAATATTGTTTTATAAATCAGTTATCTTTTAATATTCTCTATTCGAAATAGGGTTGGGTCCAATCAGACGATACTCTTTAAACGGCTCGAGTGAACTAAATCTTGTGGTACCAATTTGTAGTTTACAGGACGTGAAAGAGTCGAAATTCAAGCATGTTCCTTTATCTGTAGATCTGTAGAGCTAAGACACTTTCAATTTATTCCATCCTTTTTAATTTAATGTTTATATATCTAAGAAGAAAACAACTAATAGCATTTTTGGCCTTCTCCAAAATAAATTTTTTTTAAACCACTTAAAGATTTTCATTTAGGATTTGAGTTTTGAAATGTTTCGGGTCGTTAAATGTTAGACTTTATGGGTGCAAAACCATTTTTAAAAGAATTATGAATTATTAAATTTTTAATTTAAAATTATGTATATTTTCTACCGATGATATATACAATCGGCGAAAAGAGTGGTGCCAAATAGCGACTGCCCATTTTATTTTTAATGATAATATTTGTTATTGAAGTTTAACTCCTTCGGAAGCGTAATGGTAAAGGTAACTTTCTCAGAAATATTTTCTTCTTTAAAGTAACTTTTTCGGAATGTCTTCTTCTATGGACAGGTGTGGTTCTATATTATAATGACTAAAACAATTTTCAAATAATTAATAGTTCGTGATATGGGATAATGGCAACATTATGTGATTATATATATATTATACTATATATTATATATATATATTATATATATATTATATAATATATATAGATATATATATTATATAATTATAATATAATAATATATATATATTATAATTATATAATTATATATTATATATATATATATTATAATTATATATATATATATAATTATTTAAATTATTACCGTATATATATATATAATATATAATATGATATATATATATAATTATATAATTATATTATGTAATTATATTAATTACTATATAATATATATATATTAAGCATTATATATAATATTATACTATATATATCATATATATATATATATATTATATATATATTGTTTTATAAAATTATATTATTATAAAACATTTAATAAAAATGAATGAGTTCACAGAATTCGTCTTCATCAGCGCGGATTCGAACACAGATGAGAACTCCGCGTTGCGTGAAATTAACAGAACGGGCATTTATCTCCACTAAGCCATTATAAATAAATTTATTCTGTCATATTGGATTATGTATTATTATTATTATTTTTTTTATTATATATGATTATTAATTATTTTATTATATTCATTATTATTTTATACTTATGAATATTATTATTATTATTTATTTATTTATTATTATTTTTTATTATTTATATTAGTGTTGTTATTATTATATATTTTTTAATGTTATTTAAGTTATTTTAGGCTCTTATTATTAATGGATCTTCGCGGTTTCAAAGGACACATACTGTGTTGCAATTAGATAGACCCATCACCATACTTGGGAGAATTTAATTTGTTTATATAATGGATTGCATGTATTGAATTAGTAAAATATTGACATATAATATAAAAATAAGTTCATCTTGTTATCATAACTACCATGTTATTTCTGTTTGAATAATTGTAACTTGAATTGAATTATTATATTATTATTATTATTTTATTAATTTATTATTATTATTGTATTTTTATTATTATATTTTACATTATTATTATTTTATTATTGTATTAATTATTATTAGTGAGATTACATATTTATTTTAAGTATTCAACGGTTGAAATGAAAAAATATAAAATGACATAATACGAGAGAAAAGGCTAACGTTTATTCACTTTCACAACTTCACTTGCCTTTTGATAAAAATGTGTCATTTTTGTTGTTGTTGTTTTTTTTTTGTTTACATTTTTTATTTTGAATAATTTTTTTCTTTAACACTTTTGTTATAAAAGCTTATTTTAGTTTTGGATCGACGACGGCACAGGGTGGGGCGGGGTTAGAACGCCGCTCACTTTGGTTGCGTGCGGTGCGGAGCGATGTGGAACATAATTTTAGTGTCCCGATGCTGTGATATGCCAACCCTGGCCTATTTAGTTTGTTTATTTTATTTTTTTTTCATTGGTTTATATCATTGTGTACATCGTAGTGGGTGTGAGGGTAGTGTGCTTGTAATGTATATCTTATCCGTATCTGCTCTAGCGGCGCTTCTGCGCACTATTTAACACCTGAATTTGTAAATGTCTACACCGAAATCTGTTTGCCTGATAAGCTTGAACAACATGAACTGCATATTTCGCCATTTCAGACATCCAATATTATAACTAACGTGTGAAGTGTGATTGATCCCGCGCATGGCTGTGCGATCCTCGGACCTTATAAGATAAGTCAACACTCTGTCTTGTTCCGACTATTTTGTATTTCGGATATCCCTTCTACTTTCAATGCCAGGAAAAATGCAAAATTCTCTCTCTCTCTCCTCCTCTTCATCTCTCCCCCCCCTACTCACTCTTTCCTCGTATACTCTCTCTTCTTCCTCTCTCTTCATCTCTTCTCTTCTCTCTTCTCTCCTCTGTCTCTCCTCTCTCTCTCCTCTTCCTCTCCTCTCTCTCTCTCTCTCTTTCTTTCTTCGTTTTCGTTCCTTGGTCTTTCTTTCTTTTCTTTCGTTCTTTGATCTCTTTCTTTCTTCCTTTCCTTTTTTTTTTTTCTCCCCTCTCTCTCTCTATTGTTCTCTCTCTTCTCTCTCCACTCTATCTTCTCATCTCTCGCCCCTGCTCTCTCCTCTATCTCTCTCCTCTCTCTTCTCCTCTCTTCTCCTCTCTCATCACTCTCTCAATTTCTCTATCTTCTCTCCCTCTCTCTCTTTCTTTCTCTTTTCTTTATTTCTTCTTTCATTTTTTGTTATTGTTGTCTTTCATTTCTTTCTTCTATAGCTTTCATCTTCATTCTCACTCTCTCTCTCCTTCCTTCTCTCTCTCTTCCTCTCCTCTCTCATCTCTTCTTCTCTCTCATCGGTCTCTTCATTATTTCATTTATTCCCTAACGTCAAGGTAATGTTAATATTCAATCAATTTAAATTTTTTTAAGCGTAAATTCCCTTATCTAAAGAATTTTCCTTCTAATTACAAGAAGATAGCTATCATGTGACGTAAGTCATGTTTGCGATGCATGTTATGTTATAGGTATGAATGTGAGTGTACAGCGAGAAGAGAGAGAGAGAGAGAGTGAGAGGAGAAGAAGAAGAGAGGATAACAGGAGAGGAGGCGTGAGTAAACCACGAATAAATTTCAACTTCCATTTTAATGCGTTTATTAATTTATTTAAAATTTAAATAATTTATTTTATTTATTTTATATATAAAAAATTATATATTATATATATATATATATATAATAATATATATATATATATATATTATATATATATTTATAATATATACTATATATATATTCAATGGAAGTTAACGGACTTCTTGATAATGGGGGCTTTGCGGTTTCGAATGATTCTTCCCTACGTTTATATATATAATATATATTATTTATATATATATTAATATATTAATCATATTATTACTATATATATATATATACTATATATATGATATATATATATATATAATTTATATATAATATAAGATATAATTATATTATATAAAATATAATATATATATATAAAAAATATATTATATATATATATATATTATTAGAGGTAGAATTACGGTAGAGACTCTAAGTGTTAGACAATAGCATGATGGCCAGTGCTTCTTAAGAGTGATATGATCTCTGTAAGAGCAATTTGCAAACCTCATGCATATCACTTTGCGAATAATGGTGGTTCTACTTCATTTACCTTTACACAACTGTTACATTTTTTGAAGTCAAAGTTGGCGCCTCTTTCCTTCGCGAAGAGGAACAAGAATGTGCCCAACAGACTAGGTTATGAATTGGTGCTTAGGTCCGAAGGATCGGCTACCAATTCAATGCCCGGAAGTTGTGTAAGCCTCCTACAGCGTAGAGGTGCCCTACAGAAACTTGTTAGATCTCAACCGAGACCGGCCAGGTCTATTTAGGATAGGAATTATGCATTACTATCTTATTATATAGTCTGTAGTGTATTCAGAATAAGTCGTCTAACGTTGATAGTCATGCCCATCCATTAGCTATCCAATTGTTTAATGAAACAATCATCTTTTGTATGTTAACTCTACTGTACAAAATTTTAAAACCCACTACGAGGGAAAGTTCTCTTATAATTCCCCCCTTGCTCATGACTGTTGAAGTGAATTATCAACCTGACGTACATATTGGTGCCCCGGAGCGACAGGCTAAAACCCCGCCATAATGGGAGTCAATACATTACTTAATTGAAAAAAAAAAAAAAAAAAAAAACAAAAAAAAATTTCGTACTTTCTCAGTCAGTTTTGTTGACTTAAGACAATATGAATAGCTAGATAAAGGAAAATAATTATTAGTCCAAAATAATAACCGGATGAAGAGTTTCTATAACATCATTAACATAGGAGAATAAAGTCGTTATTACTTCGGAGAGCGAAAAATTCAAAATTCACTTCTCGAATATTAAGAGCCAAATCAACACGCCCAAAACAGTTGGACTCAAAAATTCAGTCGGGTTAACAACAAGACGCATTAGAAAAATAGGCTTACGACTAAGAAGAAAGATGACTTGAGGACTCACAACAAAGAAGTCAACAAAAAGAGCGGAAGGAACCAAACTCCCCCCCCCACGCTTTTCCCCCTCTCGTTGAGCGAGGGAGCCGCCATCTGTTTCATCCGCTCATCTCTCAAGGAGAAATGAGATGGAACGACGCCACCATTCTTCACGACGCCAAAAGGACGAAGGGACGCGGCCTCCGTTCCCAATTCGATTCGCCTGCTTGACAAAACGAGTGCAGTCATCTAACAATCAACAATACCAACCTTTACCCCATATATGCGTTTTTTATAAATTGGTTTGAAGTTGCAACCCACCAACGATCTTCAAACTAAAATCCCAAGAAGATACCCACGAACGTGTTTCTTTTGTTGCCCCAATTTTGCCCTACAAACTTTGAGTTCTCTTAAATCACATTCCCTCTGAAAATAATGCTTATCGTAACTACATTACAAAAACATCGAAGAAGATTTACCTCCCACTTTAAGCAATATTTTTATGGAGATGTCTTTTAACAGGGCTGAACCCGATGAATTGCCCAGTGAATATCTCCCATCGAGTCAAGGGGATATTGGGGAACAAGAGCTTTCGATGATTAGTAGCACGAAAACACAACCCCCCATTCGCCATTAAACCTCTTCTTGGAGGCAGATGCCTCCAAACGATTCAGAGTCAGTGGATTCAAATAGCCTGAAGGGAAAAGACCCGTTATACGATGGTTCAGTTTCAGATGATATCTTATAAGAAACTTTGTCCGAAAAGGAAGAATAAAAATAAAAATTAATTCAACAACCAATGTAGCAGAACAGACTTTGGGGCTCGGCTAATTCTGTGCGGAATAGAACCAGACGTAAATGAGGGGAGGGGGAAAAGACCCGCCCCTACCCCCTCTTCCCAGCGCGGGCGACCCAGAGCGCGAACATGAAACTGAGAACAAGAGTGAAGGTCAAATGGCACGCCAGATGGCCCACCTCACAAAACAAAAAATTGTTGACACGAGCTCTCACCACAACTTTCATGCTGATTCGTTAAAACAAGCAGAATCAGCTGAGAGAGGAAACTATGACACGCTGACAATTTTACAAAGAAGTCGCGCTATTTCGGATCAAAGGAACCAAATGAATATAGTAAAGGCATTTTAACCAACGCTTGTTCAAATTCAATTATGCTTTTTATCTAATCATTACTCGCTACTTTCAATGCCTACAAATGTGAAATCGTGATGTCCTATGCTATCCATTAATATATAGTAAAACCATGGAAACTGTCCCATCATCTCTAGTCGTAAACTGCTAAACAAGGCGGCAAAATTTACATTCAAATAGCTAGCCGTGGAGCATACTCAAATAGAAAAGTGAGATTTTTAATAAGTACCACTCTTTTGCAAAAGAGACACTTTGCAACCTTTGAACCGGCTAATTTAAATAAGCTTACTCAAAAAAGTGCTGAAGAAACCTTTAAAATGAAATGCTACTATCAATCCAAATCAACGCTTTAACAATGTAAAAATAGTGAAAATACTGATTTTACACTAAATACTACTACTACTATACTACTACTATACTACTATTAATAGATAAAATATAAATATATTAATAATAAATATAATAATAATTATTAAATTCATATAATATTAACCTACTTAAAGGGTTAAATAATTAATTTATAATAATTAAGAAAAGTAAATAAATGCTAATTAAGAAATATGTTGGATTCTTTAATGTATAATAATAATAATAATAAAAATGCGAAATAAGAGTAGAACTTTATATTACAAAGGCAATATGAACAATATTGATCCAGAAATTGATCAAAATATAGATACAACTACCAGCACTCTCCAAACTGAAAATATAAATTCCATTAAAACTCATTATAAACTTTAAAAAAAGGATCAAATAAGTAAAAACTTTCTCATTGAACCCTATTCAATTCACACAAATGTACAAGGAATGCATGCTCCGTCGATTATTTAAAGCATCAAGTTTCTTCAATTTTGGTTCAGAGTTTTCAGATTTAATCACTTTCATTGGTGCAATGTTTTCACTATTAATTTTTCTATCTGCCGCATGTTTAGAAAATACCTCATGTTTAATTTCTCTAACATCAATTGATTTTTCATTATCGGTCACTTTTTCTTTAATCAAATGTTTAACACTTTTTTCTTTTATTAAATATAATACAAGGGAAGATGGAAGCAATGTAGCAAATAACCTGCAGTCAGACCCAATTGATTTAAGTGTATGACGAGCGAGCTCAACAGTGAGATAGTTAAGCCAGCTGTGTTGGAGGGGGAAGACAAGGGGGTTGGCAAAGATTGACCAATTTGACTTTGATTATAGTATCTATACAACTTTAAATAGACTCGATTAATTTGGCTAAGATTTGAGTGGATCTGTCCCTTCAGTCCTGACTTAAAATGCGCTGCTAACTGACCATCAAAAAGCGCGCGGTAGGCCATATAGCTTGCTGCTAACAATTCAAAAATTGCATCTATATAGTTATTCATTAAAGATATTGAAATCGAAATCTGGGATTAGGGGCGTAGATATGATATTGTACTTTTATATGTAAGCTGATGTAAGCACCAATTTTAGATTGCTGTTTAAAAAGTTCTTGAGCATGGCTTTAATTTAAAGAAGATTTATTGAATTTCAAATTACAAATGTAACACCAATTAAAAATTGAGTAAAATGTGATTTTAGATATTAATCGATGTTCCTATTTCACTTCTTCAAATCTCTCTCTCTCTCCCTCCTGTGCCTTCTAGTTCTTTAAATAGAATGAGTTATTATATCAAATATTTTGAGGTATTTGTAACCTATCTCTTCCCCGAAAAAAACCACCAACATCAAATTAAAACAAGAAAAAGTTTGGAAACAAATTTATTCGATAGTATAAAAATAAAAATAGAGAAAAGACAGCCTCAATAGCTGAGGACGGTCAATAACACGGACAGCAGATGCACGCCTATAGTTCCAGGAGAGATATAATAGATAGCCAACAATTTTCCTTATAAAATAGATATAAAGGGGCCGCCCATCTCCCTTAAGATAAGAAGGGTCCCCCACAACTCTAAGCAGCAAACGAAAGCAGAAACTGGACAACCTCCGTAGCTACAGGAGTGCCTTCGACGCGGGCCCACTTCTCCCTGGTTCAATCCCACATGGAGTTTGTTTATCTTCAGCCAGAAGCGTAATATCGAGTTCAGAATAATCTCCAGATTTCAGAGGAATGTTGAAACAAAAGACTGATAGGAGCCTGGACTTTCCGCACCTGCAAGAGTTGCAAATATTCAAACGGCAGGGAGTCGTCTATCACTAAACTTGAATGTGACCCAGCACTTTTACTTCGATCCCCCTCGCCACTAGAAGCCAAAAATATTTTACGATATCCTGTAATTTGGGAACCTATACTTACACTTGCTTGCCCATGGGATTTGTAAGCTCACCCTTCATTTTTCAAGGGATGATAAACATCCTTCTACAGGATATAAATAATGTCCACGTATATATGGACGACATTTTAATCCATACTGTAACAGAAGAAGAACATAAAATCATCCTTGAACAGGTGTTGAAAAGATTCCAATATCTTTATATCAGTTTAAATCCCGCAAAATGCAAATTTGCTGAAGAAGAAATAGACTACTTGGGATATACAATAAACGCAAGCGGCATCAGAACCGGAATCATGATAAATTGGGGACAATTTTTAAACACCCCAAAGCCTCGAACCATCAAAACGAATGAATGATCTTTCCTCGACAGCTCTAGTTCTCTATCGAAAGACAGGCGTACCCATTATTTCTCTGAAAAATAACAGCCGCCCCTAAAATCTATTTTTTAAAGGAAACCTTACGCATCGCCGCATTGTGGAATTCAATCTGCAGGATTAAAGCTTTTCAAAAATTATTAAAAATGGCTGTGAAAAATGCTTCTTAATACTTTATCCCGTACTCTTCTAGATACATAATTATCTACAACACAAAAGGTATTGCAGCTGCTGTTATTTTTTTAATATCCGCGCACTGGCACAAGAGCCAACTTCCGATGCGCCTTATATGTTCACTCTTTCCCCTACCGCGAAAGAAATTAATGACGAAGGGCCAATTTCGCTCTATTAGTCTGCTTCTTTAAACAAAAAGTCTTTCAAAAAGTACGGCTAATCTCCTCACAAATAAATATAGTTCTTTGATATAGAAACCAACTGCCGGGAACTTATAAATTAAAATTGAAAAGAAGATTTCAGTTAAAATTAAACTTGAACTCCAAGAGGCTCTGAATTTTTAATAGTTACAACGTTTACTTTCAAATTGATAACAAAAAAAAAGCAAAAATCCCTTAAGAAGAAGGTTATTTGTTTAAATAAATATGTGCAAATTAATTGAAACAATTGGAAAATGAAACACAATTTCACCTTAGCCTTATTTATCAATCACATCTGCACCTACGACGACATTGATTGGTCCTCATTTCAGCACATTAGCCAATCAGACTGCGAAGTTCCCACAGTTCCACGTGGAGATCGGTGCTTGCCAAATTTTACAACCAGCTACAATATGAAACCTGTCTCAAAACCAAAGCGCTTATCAAGCATGGTTTATTAAAACAAAAACCACACTCGTGCCGTTGTTAGCCAGTCCAATGAAGAGTAGTAAAAAGGTTTAGACCTTTTTAAAATGCTCAGTGTAAACAAAAGAAAGTTCCTTAATATTTTCCCTGGAGAGAAAAAAGGATTTATAAACCAAGGGTTGAGAATGAGAAGAGAGGATGGAAATGGAAGAAATAATTGATTAAAAATGAATGAAAAATCGCCAACTAAGAAGGTTTAGATTGAAATAAATAATTATATACTTACTGAAAAATACACGAATAAAATTTTTTGAATCAGCGATGAATTAAACTACCATATTACTTTAATAACACGCTTCAGGAAGAAGTTACTACACTGCAATTGAGTAAAGACCGTTAGGAAGATGATACACATTAAATCATTACTTAATAAAAATAAACAGAGCAAGGAGAAAAATTCCTATGTCATAGAAAACACCCTGTGTTTTGTTCAAGAGAAGGAAAGTCTCACTCTGTGTGAGATACCTCATTAAATTTAGCCAGAGTCATTTCCCCTGAACAAATTACTAGACCGATCTATTATGACGAATGATCCCTTTCAAGGACACCTCCGGGATTTCGCGCTGTCTTACCGCGATAAAGAGATGTGACTTTGTGTTTCGCCAAATGCATAAGAGGTGAAAGCACTTGTAAATAAGCTGTCTCCAATAAGTCAAATAAACAGCCGGACGGAAGCATAAAACCCCTATTTACGGAAAATCATAAAAGTTTACATACAGAAAATTTTCAAGCATTTTAAACTTTGACATAATGAAATTACAGTGTGTAGAGGATACAGGTAATTATTTACCTCATTGAATAGGTACTCCCATTATGTGGGCCTTTCCCCTCAAGAATACGAAAGCAAGAAAACCATTCGGTTAAACATTTAATAAATCAGCTCATCCCGATGTGAAATTTGTGGATTTCCAGCCATCTCATACAGATAAAGGTGGGGACATATTTCACACTCACATTTTATTTGAAGTTTGGTCCTGTAACCAGATAACACCTATACTACCGCGAGCGTACGCATCCATTTTTCTTCAAACTCCGCTCAGGTAGAGGGGTAACTCATAAGATGATCTAACCAGTTTTAAGAACCATGCCTAGAGCTGAGCCAGGACAATGGAGAGGTCAAGGAGTGTTAGAGTATTACCTTTCGGGTTTTTATTCGCAATTCCGGCTCGCCCCTATTCAGGAACGGCATCTGCCCCCCAGCAAATTGATGTTCGGGCAGATATAACACTTACCTGACGGCCATTGTGATAGACCACTTCTTCTCCCGACGAAACCAAAAAACTTATCAGAGAATTATTGAAACTGGTGATGGACTAAGCAAACCACTCTCCCAAAGAAACTAACTTAAGGAACACGAAACGTGTTGTCCCTCGTAAATTTGAAGATGGCTCAATATTTGCTGGTGAAAGTCGTCAAACAATAACAACCTTTAGGGAAACTCTCGCCTAAATTCCACGGGACCTTATACGAATCGTGAAGATCACTAATATAACGCTATATTGTGAAGGAGACTAAGGTCCGGGGTTAGAGAAGATTTAAGAAAAAATGTTCAAAATTCTTCTATTATCTCGTTACCTGACCCACCACAGAACCGCAAGAAAAGAAGAAACGCGACATAACCAAAAGTGGGGAAAGAATGAGGAACCGAGGTAAAATAGCTCTTGGGGAAAATAAGAGTCTAAGACGTTGCTATGGTTAATGTAAAACCCTATGAATCGTAGAATAAGTGAGTATAATTAAATATTTCATATGGTAAAGTTTTCTTTCACCTTCCACAGTAGCATCTCCACCTGTTTCTTTCCACCTTTCCTCACTTTGATTTCCTGTATTCATCCGGAAGAGGGTAAGAGGCAAGTATTCTTGTGCATCGTAACAGGGCCTCACCCCTGTTCTCAGGCAAGAGAAAAGATCCTTGTATTCATCCTGAGGGCCACCAGTCTAGGGTGAAATTACGGTAGGGACTCCTTGTAAGACAATAGCATTGCAGGTGTCTTTTAGCGTGGTATTGCATCTCTGTAAGAGGGCGTATTGCACCTCATGCATATCACTTATGGCATTAAGTTGTTACTATCAATACATCTTACCACAAGACATTTTATTGAAAGTCAAGGGGTTGGCGCCCTTCTTTTCCTTCGCGGAGGGAAAGAGTGCCCAACGTAGGGTTAATGCTTGAGTGCTTAGTCCTGAAGAGCCGCTACAAATTCCTGGCACCGAGAAGTTTTGTGAGCCTCCTCCGCGTGAGGTGCCCTAACAGAAAATTGGTTAGATTCAACCCGAAGAACCGGCAGTTTCATATTTAGGATAGGGGAATTGCGTGCAATTTATCTTATTTAGATTAGTCTGTAATAATTCATATTAGTTCTAAGCGTGATAGATGCCCATCAATTACTGTATCCATTGTTTTTTAATGAAAATCATCTTTGTTATTGTTATCTAACTATCACAAATAAACCCACTACGAGGAAAGTGCTCTAATTAATCCCCCCTTGCTATAGACTGTTAGTGTTTCAACCTAGTATAATATATAATTAATATTATAATTATATTAATATTATATATATATATATAATATATATTATTATATATATATATATAATATTATATATTCAGTGGGCGACTCTCGTAACTTTTACTACTGTGCCTCTCTCTTCTCTCTCTTCTCTCTATATATATAATATCATTAATATATATATATAATATATATATATATATATATATTATATATATATATATATATATACTATATAATATACTATATATATAATATATATAGATATAATAAAATGCGTTGAGTTTAATTATATAAAAAATTCTTTTATTATAAAAAATTTTTCTATTGAACATTTTTTTATATATATTTTTATAGTTCTTTTTGTGGATATTTTTAATGAATATTTTTGTTAATATTTTTCTTATGAATATTTTTTGTAGATATTTTTTATGGATATTTTTGTGGATAGTATTTTTAATTTCAATTATAAACTAAATTTATAAACAATTTTTTACTAAATTTCACAAATAAAGATTCGCCATTATCTTTGGGACGTATAGTGCTATTTTTAACTGTATTAAAAGCGCGTTCATTTAATAGTGGCTATTCTACCCTTTTTTCAGTTTCAATTTTGCATAATCTTTTATATTTTTATGTAAAAATTTTCATCTTTGAACCAATTTACGCAAAAAGGGGAAAGAAAATATTACGTAACTTTAGAATTTGCAAAAATAAGATCGTTTCTATAATGTCAACTCGTGCTGAGCACGAATAGCACGAGTGCAGGAGTCGCCTCTGGTATATATATATCCATTATTTTATTAATATATATAAATGTTTGGAAAGAAAAGAATATATAAAATAGTATTATTAAAGGAAATATAGATAGATAGGATATACATATATATATATATATATATTATATATTTTGATTATAAGACATATATCTGGATCAAAGGGGGCTCACCCCACATTCGTTTTTGCGGGAGAGCCCAACCAGCATTATAAGTTTCGCCTGTGGTTGCAGTCTATTATTATTATTTTTATTATTATTATTATTATTATATTATTATTATTATTTATTATTATTATTATTATTATTTTATTATTATTATTTATTAGTTAGCAATTCAGGTTATTTGTGTTGTTAATTTGTTTATCTCAATTAGTATGTGTTTTAAATTTGTCACAAAAAGTACATGGCGTTTTATACATTCACTTACACACACACACACACATATATAATTTTTATTTTTTTAATTATTCACTTTCGATTAAAAATTGAATAAATAATAATAATTATTGATATAAAATACATAATTACTACTAC
>JABUQX010016598.1:0-15000 GCA_015478945.1 Trachelipus rathkii | reverse complement strand
TTACACTAATTAATAAAGTATTGGACTTTGTATGTGTCTAATTGCACAAAATACACAAAATAATGAAGAAAGAGGTAATTTGCTCTTCTTCATAATATTTAAATTATAGTGTAATAATTATATTTTATTAGTAATAATTGCCAAATAAATAGTTCAATTATTAATAATCATAATAGACGTTGATAAAATTTTATAAATTCGAAACAATAAAGAAAAGAAAATGGAGATTAAAACTTGATCAAGAATAAGTAGATGTTTTACAAATATTGATTGAGATAAAGTCTCAATCAAAATGAATCGACGTGTGGACAGAAAAAAGGGTGCTTTTAATCAAACTCGAATTTCGTATCACGCCTTCCTAACTTAAACAATGATATAATAATAAAAAAACAAAGGAACGTCTTACAAGACTGCAGTCAGACAACCAATCAAAACTGAAATTAATAATAAATTTACTTTGCTTAAAACTAAATTTAATCAAAAGGAAAAAAATATATATTATCTATGTTATATATATATAAATAAATTTATATATATATATATATATATATATATATATCTATTGGGTTTTACACAGAATCGGAGGTTGCTAACTTTATGCGTTTTGGCTTTTAGGGGGTCACGAGGCTTAAAAGGTTGAGAAACGGCTGGGATAGAGATATGAATGTGGCAAACTCAAACGTTTCGTGGCACACCTATATTTAAAAAAAACAAAAAACAAATAATGAACTACTAAGTTCAAGGGAGTGTTGAACTAGGTAGCAACTTGAACCCCACATCCAGGAAAAGGAAGGGTTTTAAAGCCAACAATTAAATTATTAAATAAACTAAATAACAAGCAAATATTCCATAAAAAAAAAGAGAAACTAAGAAAAAAAAATCAATATATCATATTCAATGTAATTCAATAAGTGACATTTGTGATATAATTCAATAAATAAATCACCCATATAACATCATTCACTAAGTAGATGACCTATGTGACATCACTCACAAACGAGGTTCAAAGGTAGGTAAAAAATTATCATATGATTGATAATTTCAAATTTAATTGCAAAAACTTTGTTTAAATTGGTTTAGGCAGTAGTGAATATAATCTCTCAAAAGAAATATTATTATTATTGAGTTATAATAAGTTATTCAAAATTAAATTTGTAAAAAGAAAAAAAATGAATGAGTTACCAGTAACTTACTAAAGAGTACTTTTCAAGAGTAATTTCCCAAAGTAACTCACTATAAAGTAAATTCGCCAGAGAGTAACTTCATCAATCTATAAATACAATTTAACTTTAAAGGATTTATATAGAGACAATAAATTTAAAGTTATATAAAAATAATATTTTTAAAAAAGTTATATTAAGAGAATGGAATAACTTGAATGATGTAACTTTTATATGAAATAACTTTTATTAAGAAATAACTTATTTATTGAAACTTATATTAATTAACTTATTTATTGAAACTTATATTAATTAATCAATTGTAATATTAATTATTTATTATATTCACCAAACGCAATAATAATTACAAACAAACTAAATTATCAATTTGAACAGCATGTAAAAGTCAGTTGATCTCAACCCAGATGATTTGTTACACAAAGAACACAAACAGACAAACTCTCGTATAGTTAAATGCAAATTTTTGATAAAATATCCAGAAAATAATTTCTTTAATATATAATTGAATTATATTAATTATTTTAATCAATATTTCATTAATAAAATGTAATAATTAATTAATTAATTATTAAAGTTTTACTTTTATAAATCAGTAATAACATAAATCTAAACAGATGTAAACTTGACGATTCAACAACTATTTTGAGTCATCTTTATATACAACATGGATAGATTCTAATAAAAGCTGGATAGACAGTACGGATATTGAAAGAAATATTTTAATTGTAATTAAATATTCTTTGATACTAATTACCTTAAGCGAATTAGTTGTACATATGCGTATTTTGTATATTATTGATAAATTATTTCAGGCAATGTAGTTGCATCCAATAGGGAAGACGTCATATCTATATATATATAATATATTTATATATATCTCATTCTTCTAACTTTCCTCCTACATTGTTATTTCTATTTCGGAATTTATAACTCCTCATCTCATCCTCATATATATATATATACTATAATATATATATCTATATTATATATTCATTACTCTACTATATTACTTCATATATCATCTTACTATCATCTCTCTCATAATCTATCTATCTACTTACTATCTCTAATATTTATATTTACTTCTCTCTCTAATAATGTCTATATAATTATATATATATCTTGTAATTTTATTCTATAATATTTACTCTATTAATTTATTTACTCATTTTATTTTTTATATTACTCATATATACGTTACTATTATTCACATATATACATATTCTATACTATCCTATTCATCGACTATATATATATTCTCTTCTCAGTAGGGCTTCCTCTCTCTCTCTCTCTCTCTCTTCTCTCTCGTCTCTCTATCTCTCCTATCTCCCTCTCTCTATCACTCATCTTCTTTACTTATCTATCTCTTATCATATTCACTATTACTTATATCTCATTACCTCATAGTATATTATATCTATATATATCTATCTATATAACTAATAGTCATATATCATAATTTAACTTCATTTGAAAAGTAACCACTTGCGAAAATGTCGGCACAGCCCCCCGCCCCGAAAAAAATTCCTGGCTACGGGCCTGGTAAGGAATAATCATAATATGATAATGGGGGAGGGGTAATATTCCGCATATATTGACATACGTTCAGGGGATTATCCGAACGTAACCAATAGCTTCGTGATATCACAATATCGATATGTTTTGTTTAAATGTGGTATCATACCTGCCTGCGTGTAATTTACTTCAGTATCTTGAACGTATCACTCATTTTACATGTAAGTAATAGTTTCCCATGGGTGGGGGTGGGGGTGGGGTACGGTTTTCGCATCCTGCCGTAGATGGTACCCCTACAACAGACGTAAATAATAAGAATATATATTAAATATATATGATATATATATTATATACTATTATATATACTATAATATTCTATATATATATAACATTATATATAATATATTATATATATATAATAGTTATATATATATATAATATATAGTATATTATAATATAGTATATTATTACTTATATATAGTTATATATATATATCTTTATTACTTATATATCTATATATAATAATTATATATATAATCATTATATATATTATATATACTATTATATATATTATATATACTACTATATAGAATCATTAAATCACTATACTATTATACATATATAATATATATATATATATATATAATAGTATATTATGGTCAGCGTTTAGTATATCCGTCAATATGTATCTTAAAAACTATTACTGCTACAGTAAAACGAATACATTGGTGGAATGCTGGTCGAAAAATTAGTAACGGAAAATGTAAAAAAAAAATAATAAAAAAAAAAAAAAAAAAAAAAATGATATATCTTCCAAAAACAACAATAGCTACAGCGAAATGGAAAAAACAGTTTTGGAATCCTGGTAAATTTCACATAAGAAATGTAAAAAAAATAAAAAAAATAAAAAATTTATTTGTTAATAATTATAGTTAATCAATGAAAATGAAGACACTCATTTAGAGACTTATTATTGGTTTTCTCGTTAAAAATAAATATAGACTTTCTATTAAATAAATAGACGTTTATATATCAAACTTAGCTTTTTTTTTTTAACTAGAAGAATACCCCAAGGGTATATGCCGCAACTGGATGCAGGGTACGGGTCTCTCGCCATTCTCCGGGGACTACGGGGTAGAGACTTAATTTCCAGGCCCCCTCCGGGGAGGGTCTCCGGACCCCGCTCTTGGTATTTGGGTGTCGCGGGGGTTCCCTCCGCCCCTCCCACTACGGGGTATGGAAAACGTGCCCCCCTATGTTCCCCGTCGGCTGCGAGCCCCTATGTGTATAAAGACATGTTTCCTATGTTAAAATGTCCCCAGGATTCCAAAAATGTATTCCATTTCGCTGTAGCTATTATAGTTGTAGTTTTTTGAGATATAATTTTTTTTTTTTTTTTTTTTTTTTTTTTTTTTATTTTTTTTCTACATTTTCCCGTACTAAAATTGGACCAGCATTCCACCAATTGTATTCCGATTTACTGTAGCATCATAGTTTTCGAGATATATAATCCTGACGGATATACTACAACGCTGGCCTATATATATATATATTAGTACTATTATTGTTTATATATATGGTATATATAATATATATTATATATAATATACTATATATATTATATTAAATATATATATTTATCTATTTATATATATATATGTAATAGTATATATATATATATCCTATTTATTCTAAATATTTATTATAATATATTATTGTATAATAATGATATAGATATATATATAGGATAATATTATATATGATATAATATATATATTATTATATTTAATATATTAATTATATATAAAATATTAATTACTATATATATATGTATTGTATATATAATGTGTGTGCTGTGTGTTGTAGGTGTGTGTGTGTGTGGTGTGGTGTGTGTGGTGGTGTGGTGTGTGTGTGTGTGGTGACAGTGTGTGGTAGGTGGTGTGTGCGCGCAGTGCGTGTGTAACAACACTTTCTCCAAATTTTCTCGCTTCTCATATACTATTGCATTTACACACTCTGCTAAAATAGGGCGTGGTTTGTTGGAGAATAATATATGACCCAAGTGAATCTGAGAAAATTGGACCCAAGTATAGGTGCATTATTTTTGTCCACGATAGTGCATTCCATTGAGCACTTTGCTCAGTATTTATAAAACTATTCAAAGCTAAATTATTATTATTGTAACACTTCACAACCCTAGTAACACTAATTAAATTATTTACTTATTGACTCTACTCTACTGATTCTACCCAAAGCCTTCTGTGAACAATATATATATATATATATATATATATATATATATATATATATATATATATATATATATATAGATAAATATATATATATATATATATATATATATATATATATATATATATATATATATGTATATATATATATGTAAAATAATTCCCGAATCATTATAAATATTTAATAAAGTTATCCGTATACATTTTTATATTTTTATGCGATTTATATATAATATATATTACTATATATATCTATTATATATATATATATATATTATAATATTATAATATATATATAATATATATATATATATATATATATATACAACACCATATGTAATAGCATAGGAAGTGTTTACAGTACATGTATACGTAAACACTTAAAATGTATATAACTAGTTAATATATTCCTCCCTAGGCTACTTCGGGGATTTTCACCTATCGCTGGTGGGTCTAGAACGAATCCCCGCGATAGGTGAGGTTTCGTAAAGAATGGAACTAAAGTTTTTGTATTTTTCAAGACTTATTGTTTTTTTTTATAATTGCATAAGCAAAAAGATTAAAGTTGCCAAGTAATAAGCTTTTAAATCTATAATACCTAAACGCAACAAATAATCTACTGTACTTACCTACTGGTAATCTAACTTATTACTTAACCTAGACAACTTATCTTAAATATTATAAATTATATTACACTATTTTCTTTGCAGTAAATGCAAATTTTGTTTTCCCTCTCCGTTGAAAATTTTTCTTCTTTTTCCACAAAAATCTGCTGGAGAAAGATCTTACTAAATGTCCTATATATATATATATATATATATATATATATTTATACATATTTATATATCGTATATAGTATATATATATTATATAGTATATATATATATACACTCTAATATATAGTATATATATATATATATATATAGTATTATATAAATACTATAAGTATATATATAGGCCCTGTTATGCTTTAAGACTCCGTCAGTTTTGAATTTTGTTTTACATTTTATTTTTATATATTTCTAGTATACGATCCTAAACAGATCACATTTAAGGGTGAGGGACATGATTCGAAAAATAGTTATAGGACCAGTTACGTTTTACGAATCCGTCAGTTATAATAATTTTTTTTTTTTTGTTAACTAAAGGAATATCCGCAAGGGTAAACCGCAATTATGGCAGGAGTCGGGGTCCTCTCGGCCTTCCGAGGGGGAACGACAGGGCAGGATACTATTTTCCCCCCCTCCGGGGGGGTCTCCGGGAACCCCCGCTCTTGGTATTTGGGTGTCGCGCGGGGGTTCCTCTGCCCCTCCCATACGGGGTATGGAAAACGTCCCCCTCTGTCCCCGTCGGTCTCGAGCCCCCTAAATTTTTTTTTTTTATTATTAATTATGTAATTATGTTTACATTTTTTTGTAGTATTGCTTTACACACGCTGATTCCCAAATATGTAATTTGTTTTTTTGTAAGTGTCGTCTTGTTCCGAGAATATTATATTTAGTGAAAAAATATAAGTATATATGTATCTTTTTTTTTTGTTCTTTTTTTACATTTTTATAATAAGCTTTATACGTCGCCGATTTCAAATATGCAATTGGTTTATATCGCTGTAAGTGTCGTACTATTTTCCCGGAGATATTTTCATTTTTTAAAAAATTTTATTGATATAAATGTGATTTTTAAATACTCAATGTAAGAATATTTCGAAGCTTTTGAATCCTGTCCATCACCACTGAAGTTCATTGTTAGTATCATATACTAGCATTGAAAAAAAAAAAAAAAAAAAAAAAAAAAACTGACGGAGTCTTAAAGAACATAACAGGCCTATATATAATATATATATATATATAGTATATATTATATATATATATATATATATATATATATATATATAATTTTATATTTTGTATATATATATAAACATATAAATTATTTATATATATATATATATATATATTTATATATATATATATATATATATATATATATATAGTTTCACAAATTTTTCAGCTTGGAGCTGAATCAAACTTTAACTAATTTTTCTCCATAATATTTGGATTGAAAATATTTTGAACGTATGCATTTATTATAGTAAATAATGTGAGCTAGATTAGAATCATAAAATATAAGAAAAGGGTAAAAAATCTTTTTGAGAGCAAATAATTATTAGGTAAAGTAAAATCAAATCTACATCTAATCTAAAGCCACCTAAACATCCTTTCAAACATAACGTGTATCAAATGAAAATAAAAAGAATAAGTTAATGTTAGAATAATGAATGTTTTTGTTATCAAGAAGACATAATTAAAACTTTTGGGTGGATAAAAATGTTAAGTGGTGGGTGTAATAAATATAAGGAAGGTTATTTAAAGAAGTTGAATTAAAAGTTATTAAATTTCTCAAGGTTACACATCTCCACTGAAAGATCTTTAATTTGGGAGAAAATTATTTGAAAGCTGAAGTTGACAGGCAACAATAGAGGCGAAAATTGGGTAGATTTGAAATGAGAAAAGATTATATTTACTTCATCTCATAAGAATAGATAAGGATAAAAGAGCTATTGTGTAGGTGGATATTAATGATAAACAAAATAAAATTGGAAGAGTTAAAACAGAACCTTTCTGAACGTCAATATTATCAGTAAAGTAGATCCATCAATATTAACTCTATAGAGTAATTTGAGAGAAAATTAGCAGTGTGTGAGCAATGCGAATGAGGAAATCCAATGTAAGTTTAGAGAGCAGCCACGCATTAGATACTTTGTCAAAAGGTTCTTAAAATCAAGCACCACTTCACAAAAATCTTCAGTTCTCTGTTAAGGACAAAAATCTTTGGCCAGTAAAATAGAGAGATGATATTGTCATTGAACCTCAAGAATCAAAAGAAATACTTATAATCTGGAAATAGGTAATTAAACCTGAGCTGATTAATAATATCAAACAAATTAGGAAAATTCATATAAGTACTATAGGGTGATAAGCAATTAAAACTAAAAAGATAATTTTTTTAAATATTCAAACATCTTTTAACTTGAAAATTCTACTTAAATGAATTTCTAATATTAAATCAACTTTAACTAAAAAAGAAACAATGACCAAATTCTACCGTAATTAGGTAGTAATATTGTCAATCTCCTGTGGAACGTCACAATCATATTCATTACAACCTGCAACTTAATAATTTTCTGCAGAAACTTTGATATTTGTATAGATTATTAAAAAATAATTTAAAAAATTACAAATTTGGGTTGTTGCTTTCACAAGTAAACTCCAACTTTTAAATATTAACTTTCACTCCTATGTTAATTAAAACCGATAAGAGAAAAAGATGTCCCCTTTAACACACTTCATATTACTTATTTTTGTTATTTGTTTTTACCTCCTCAATTGCACAAATTGCAGCTCTCTTTGCAGTGAATTTCCATGTAGTCTCGAGATTTATAACATTCTCCTCGTTCGCCCCACTCACTGCACCATTCATTGCTATCCTTACAAATACCTGTTAAATATATATATATATATATATATATATATATATATATATATATATAATATTTATTTAAATATATATATACTTATTAATATATATATATATCACTTGGGTTGGCAGCGTTCACTGGCTCTCGCAAGCTCCCCTCCTTTTGGGTTTTCCTCCTTCTCTTTGCCTTACGTCATCGTCTAAGCTTTCTTTCAGGTCGCTCAATATCGGCTGTGCTAAATGGAGGGACTTCTTCTTTAGAATCAAATTGCTAAACAAGAGCCTATCCATTAAGGGGATTCCACAATTACTTTAAAATATTATAATAGTGTAGGCTCTATAAATGTGAAAACTCGGATTTTTTGTTAAGTAGAAAATTTCAACATTCTTACTCATTTAAAATTGGAGGTGAAAATTTGTCGTTTTAAAGAGAGGTTCCAATTTTAGCTTAAAAAGACCAAATTTTAGCCCCAACCTTAAAATGGACATAAAATCTAAATTTTTAGGCAATTTTGACAAAAAAAACTGCAGCTTTTTCTGACCTCTACTACCTCGTTTTCGAATGTGTTTCTTTGCGTGTAATCATTTCTTTTGTATTTCCATTTTTTGAAAACCTATGTTGTTAATATTTTTTGATTAACCTACATTTTTTTCGAAATAACTTCAAACTTGAATTAAACATGGATGGGTTCATTACCTACAAAATTCATACATTTTATTTTGGATTTTTAATCCAGATCCCAGCCTGTTCAAATTTCAAAAAACTACTATTTTTGGGCTTTAAAAATTGAAAAATTGCGGCAATTTTTTTCTGGTAAAGTAATCAGGATTAAATTTTCAGGGCTTTTGTATTCGTATTGTATTTTAGATTAATTTTTTTGGTATATGCAGTAGTTTTAGATTTGTTCTTGGAAAAAAGTTTCAAAAAACTAAATTTTGAAAATTTAAGAAAAAAAAAAGTTATTTTCTGAGAATACAAAATAATTATCTAAGTTAAAAAGGTGTATTTCGCCCGACTAAATAGCCTTGGAAATGTGATGTTGATCGGATAATTAGAAAAAAATATATCAATATTTCACTTGAAAAAAAAAAAAATATTTTGAAAGTGAAATACTGATATATATTTTTCTACTTATTCGATCAACATCAAATTTACAGAGGGAGCATAAAGTCGGGCAAGATACATCTTTTTTTCTTAGATAATTTATTGTATGCCCAATAAATATATATTATAAAAATTTCCATTTTTTTTTTTTGGAAAATTTCTTCTAAAAAACAAATCCAAAACTACTGCATATACAAAAAAATGATCAGAATAGAAAATGTGTATCTCTCTCGACTACATAAGCTCTGAAATTTTTATCCTGATCGACAGATCAGAAAAAATTATCGAAATTTTTCAATTTTCAAAACAAAAAAAAAGTAGGTTTTGAATTTGACCATTGCTTTGATCTAGGGTTAAAAAGCCAAAATCAAAAGTGTGAATTTTGTAGGTAATGGACCCTTCTATGTATAGTTCAAGCTTGGGGTCATTTTGAAGAAAATGTCGGAGGTGATTCAAAAAATATGAAAAAGTTTTTAAAAAACACTCGTAAACGACTTTTTAGAAGACATAAAATCTGTGGTTTTCTTTTTGGTCAAAATTGCCTGAAAAATAAGAATTTTATGTCTATTTTTTATGTGGAAGCTAAAATAGGGTCCCCTTAAGCTCAAATTGTAGCCGGCTCTTAATAGCTAAATATCCTTTGGATCATAAAGTGTCGTTGAGAAATCAATATGAGCTTAAAATGTAAACAAAAGACTAGTTGCTAGAATAATTTTTTATCAAAAAATTTAAAAATTTAATTGCTGAATTAATATATGATTTTGGATGAATTTACTATATTTTTCAAAATTTCAAGATATCCGCATTTGTTAAATATATTAATATAATTTAATAAACCAACAATCAGACTAAAAATTTTAACATTCACCCTTTTCATATTTTTGTTTTAAATAAAACAGTAAGCCTGAATGAGGGAATAGGGTTTGTCCTTCAAAAAGAATCGCTTAGATTTATAGCATCGTTTCATTTCCTGTGACGTTGCACTTAGGTACAATTGCACAGTCATTGTTTTTTTAAACTATTTTGTAGGGGTAAAAATTACCTACAGAATTAAGTTAAGTATTTTGAAATAAGTAAAAAAGAATGAACTCCTTAAAATATCTTTCACCGCAAACCAGGCCTTTGCACCGTCTCCAGCTCTCGCTCCTGCTCCTGCTCCTGCTCCTGCTCCTGCTCCTGCTCCTGCTCCTGCTCCTGCTCCTGCTCCGGCTCCGGCTCCGGCTCCGGCTCCGGCTCCGGCTCCGGCTCCGGCTCCGGCTCCGGCTCCGGCTCCGGCTCCGGCTCCGGCTCTAAATCCAACAAAACTTTGGAGGGTTCAAGTCTTCAGCTGCGACTACGCATCCTTGCGTCAATTTGCATTCATTAAATACATTAATGTTGAAGCAAAATCTCCTGTCAATTTTGAATTTTAGTTTACCAATTATATAAAATTTATTTCTTTAGCTAACGTTTAGGTATTTTTTTAATTTTTATTTTTAGGTGATTTATTTTACATAAGTCATAAGACCGTAAGAATTTGAATATATAATGAAGAATGAAAGATAACTTGAAACTAATCTTCCAACAATAGATTAGAGAAATTTTCAAAGGTTGAATAAGCGCAAGCTTATATAAATAAAAGGAAAGATAGAATTTAATATATAAATAAAGAAATGTGTACAAAGGTAAGGTGCAAACTCAGAAACACATGCGTGCAAAGGAAAGGTGCAAGCTCAGAGGCACATGTGTGCAAAGGCAAGGTGCAAGCTTAGAGGCACAATATGAAAGAATACCATCAGATCCATACTCCCTCTGCTCTGAAAAAGCAATAATAATATTTTTAGAAGTAATTATACTAATAAATATAAATGAGGAGTTGTATCATAGTAGGTGGAGGGAGAAGAACAAATCTAGAGTTGCCAAAGGTGGCATTAAACCCAAAAGGTTTGAGAAAAATGTTCAGCGTTAGCAAAAGGAAAGACATCAGTTGTACCGTCCAAAGAAGCTTGTAGAAGGAAAGAAGAAGATGCAAAGTTAAGGAACTGAAAAGTTGTAGAAGAACATGACGCAATGCTAAAAGAAAGCCCCCTTTACCGTCCCCTTTATGCACATAAGTGAGAACACGTAACATTCACAAAAAAATACCCTAGGGTTTCACGAGACTGCTACAGACCCTCACTATGATATCTCGCCAATGTGGGTATCACTCCCTGGGTGCAGGCCCACAACCATACCCCCTCACAGAACCCAGCTTTTCACATCTTGTTATGCACATTTATTATCACCTCTTAGAAACTAACCTTCCTCTCCTTCAGGCACTCCTTTACTGACTCAATCCACTTTTTCTTCAGTCTCCCAGCGTACTCACAACTATATATTCACTTAATAAACCGACTACCATCTATCTTTTCCATATTACCAAACTATTTCAATGTACTCTTGTTACAGGTTACATCATACCCTCATGCAAAACCCTGGCACACTCATGACTTAGTTCCTTTCTATCCAACTAGGATTTAATTGCACCAGCCAGCTTCTTACCATTCATAACTTGCCTACTACAGTCTGCATTATTCGTTCCTTTTCTATCCAACATATATTCTAAATATTTAAATTCAGATACTTGTTCCAGTAGCTCACAATCCAAATAGACTTAACACCATGGACTCTCTTCACTCACTACCATAACCTTACTCTAATCTGCATTTGCTTTCAAATCCCTCCTTTTATATACCCTGCCAAATCCCTTTACCAATCCTTTCAAACTTTCTTCAGATTCACTAAACAAGACCTAATAATCCGTATGCAATAAGCAAGGTACCCTCCACTCTCATACCTTCTTCGTCATTCTTAGACCTTCCCACGTACCCCAACCTCAAATTCTTTCATACCTCCATTCATATAAAAAAAATATTTAACCAAGGTGATATAACACATCTCTGCCTCACTCCTCTATTATTATTAAAACAATCATTTTCAACTCCATTTATTCTTTCACGTGATTCAGTTTTGTCATATATACTTTTGGGTCCATTCAGAAGCCTATCACCAACACTATATATCAATAACACCTGCCAATACCGGTTCCACCCTCCCTTTGGAAAGAGTTGAATCTAAGGCTAAAAGGCTTATTAACTGTCCCATACTTTCTGACTCCCTTGACCCTCTTTCTCTGCGACGTGATGTTGGTGCCCTATCTCTTTTCTATAGGTAATACAACGGCAGGTGTTCGAGAGAATTGACCTCTCGCATTCCTCCACCACTGCATCGCCTTCGTAACACAAGAGGTGTCTTGTTCTCACGTGAAAATTGTGTGAATATTGGACACTCAAGGATCACTCGTTGTGGTGACTCCTTTTTTCCAGTCACTACTGTTTTGTTGAACTCCTTGCCTTCTTCTATTTTCCCTGCAATATTCCATCTTCTTCTATTTAAGTCCCGCGTCTGCGCCCTCCTGAGGAAATTGCGTTAGGCAAGGGACAGGGTGTGCTTACTTTCCATTTATATTAATTTTTGTTTTTCTTTTTGTAATTTCTTTTTATTTATTTATTTTTTTGTTACCTCCTTTAGAAAAGGGCCCTGCCCGTGAGTGGTGGTATCACGTAAAAAAAAATCTACCCTTCTTTCTGAATGACATTCTGGTAGTTAGTTATATTGCAAATTTTGTAGAAAGGCCACCTTATATCCTTCAAATCTTTTAAATGTGCTCTTCCTTATGGTTCTTTCCTACCCCCAACTGTTTTTCTGCATTTTATTAAAGGTCTTCTCTATGTTACTTCTTCACCTATCCGCTCTTATTCTGACTTCTCCACAACTTATAACTCCCTTCATTTTAAATGCCCTCACTTAAGAGCTTTAGCTCATGCTAGGAGGGTGGTCAATAAACCATTAATCTCAGATCTTTCTCAAATTTTTAATAGGGACAGAGAATTCATGTTTTCTTTCAATGAATCAAAAGCTCAGTATCTCTATTTTTCGATTCAACTCAACCTTCTAACAACTATAACATCTTCCTCGAAAAACGCTACTTGAACTTTTGTTTTTCCTTAATAGTCTTGGTGTTTCTATTATGACTTTCTTTAATGATCATATCATTTCTCTTTCTAAACAAATTTCTAAGAAATTACGTGATATGAGGAGCTTTTGGAACTTCCTCACGCCTCCTCAGTTGCATGCTCTCTATAGGGTGCCTTCTGCACTTGTAAGTAGTATGCCTCACATATCTGGGGTGGTTCAACTCGCGTAACTCTTCTTAAGAAAGTGAAATCTAGAGATTTTCATCTTATTAACAGTCCTGCCTTCACTAACTCGCTCCAATCTCTTTCTGCGGAAGAATAATTGTATCATTCTCTTTATATTATGACTATTACAATGGACACTGCTCTACTGAACTCTTCAGTTGTTTACTTCATCTTCTGAGGAAATCTCATGCAACTCTTCTTTCTGCAGAATCTCATCCTTTATCAGCCCAACTCTCTTGATGATAATATATAAAGGAATGGTGTTCCAGATTTTACAAATAGAGAATATGAGGTGTGAGAATAGATTCTAAGTATAAGGTTAGAGAATTGGAAAGAAAAAGGATGAGGCTGAGTTGAAAGACATGCCTCAAGGGCTTTCCTCAAAGAAGAAGATACTCTATCAGAGAGTTCAGAAGAGCAGAGTCAATTGCAATAACTATTCGGAGCCTGGAAATTAGATTGGATAAAGTTAGTGAGAGTAGGAGAGTTATCAAATCAAAATGCCCTAGACTGCACCCTATCAAGGATAGCATTGTGTGTTGAACCACCTCAGTTATGTGATGCATACTCCATAAAGAGGCGAATAACGCTCCTATAATGAGCAAGTAAGTAAGGTGATGAAGAGAAGTTGCGAATGTAGCTTAGGACACCCAACTATTAGAAGCTTTTTAAGAAAGAGAAGTATTGTGATTAAAATATAAATAAAATAAAATTAAAATTATAATTAAAATCAAGAGAAAAGGAGACGCCAAGAATTTTAAGAATAGAGGAAGGTCTAAGTTTTGTGTTTTCGATTAAGTTATTATTGTTTTTTGCAGGGCTGCGGAGCCGGCAAATTTTTTTCCGGCTCCGACTCCGGCTCCGGCTCCAGCATTTTAAAATTACCCGGCTCCGACTCCGGCTCCAGCTCCAGCATTTTAAAATTACGCGGCTCCGACTCCGGCTCCGGCTCCGGCTTTTTAAAATTGTTCGGCTCCGACTCCGGCTCCGGCTCCAGCTCCGACCCCTTGTTATAGAATTCCTTCTCAACTTTAACAGTACGAAAATCATAATTCTGATACAAAATTTTTGAGGATATGAAATTAAATGTTTTGTAAGGACATCGTTATTACTTAGAATTTAAAAATTAGAAAATATTTGATAGAAAATTAAGAATTTTAGAAATACAAAAGAATCAGTCACTTTCTTCCTAAATTTTCATTATAATTCCTCTTTGAACTGCCTGTACAGTTACGTAATATAATTTTATCACA
>JABUQX010016597.1:35000-41870 GCA_015478945.1 Trachelipus rathkii | reverse complement strand
CTACAGCCTCTGAAAGTTTAAAACTTTCCCAGGACAGACTTAATATAGCACACTATAAACTAAATTAATAAAGTAATGAATGTTCATTGTGGTTTTTTAAGTTTGTAAAGTGTAAAAAAAAAAATTGGGGGGCGCTGAAAAATAATTGATTTTCAAAGTGGGCGGTAGACGAAATAGGTTTGAGAACCTCTGGCCTAGTGGATAGAGCCTCCGGTTACTGTTAACTCAGCAACGCGGAGTTCCAGTGTTCGAATCCCGCTGATGGAGAGTAAAATCTCCTGTGACTCATTCATTTAAAATTATGGGATGAGAAAACCAGGTGCTTTAAAAACTACGTTTATTGGTTTTTGAAAATATGTGAAAATTATTTAGGAGTATAGAACTATGGAATTTTTGTGAATGAGAGCAGATAGAAGAAGAAGGCTTAGAAGATAAGGTGGCAAACATTATGGGGCTGAATCCCGTATGCTTACAACCATGAGTCTTGGTTTGCCTTATACTACAGCCTATATATGGGTCTTGTGAACCACAAGAACAAGTGTAGTTGTAGACACCACCAGACTGCAAGAGCGGAGGAAGGGAATCTTTAAATCTGAAAAAGAGAACTTATAGTATAAGAGTAAACGAAAGAGTATCTTCTGTACGCAAAAAGAGATAGAAATGACGGGTGAAGTGTGTGAGATTGTCAGCAAGGTGAGACCAGGATGGACCAATATATGGGAATATAAAATATATCAATTTTCTTGGAGATAATAAGAAATGGAGGAGGTTTGCATCCTGGATTTGATATGGGCTGAGTTCGAATCCCAGTGGGACCTAGCATTTTTTTTCAAAATCAAATAATTTTTTATAAAAAACAAAATGAAATTTTTATTATGAAATAAAATTATATTACTTCAAAACAATATTCCAAAATATATTGAAAATTTCTAAAATTCAATAAAATCTTCCACACAAGCCTAAAAAGATAATGTAATGTTATTTTGATGTTAGATTTTGATATATAGGCGCTACTCCTTTAAAAGGATGTTACATAAATAGGTATGATATCGAAAAATCGACGAACCCTACGCGTCGAACCCTACAGTGTTCAAGTGTTAGCTAAAACTCCAATAGAAGGAGCGCCAGATATCTTGAAAAAATATAAAGTGTTCTAATTAAAACTTCAAAATTTATGAATTTTCCAAGCAATATCAAAAAGGCAAAAATAATTGAATAGTTCAGTTGAAAATCATTTCTAGTCGAAAATCAGCCGTTTAAAAAAAGAAAAAAAAACATTAATCAATGCTAAAATGTATAGTACTACATGTTAAGATGAAGCACAGTACTAATACAAGAACACCTGATATTGTAGGAGCTGACCATTGCTTTGAAATAGGTTCCTTTTAAGGAACCTATGAGAGGTTTATGAGAACCTATGAGCCTAAAAAGGTGAGAGAGATGCTAAACTCGCCCAATTCTATATTCTCTGAAATTTATATATATATATATATATATATATATATATATATATATATATATATATATATATATATTATATAATATTATATATATATATATATAATATATATATATTATATATATATATATATATATATATATATATATATATATATATATAAGATAAACAGTAAACAAATAGAATAGATTTTCAAATTAAAGTTTTTTCCCTCCAAATAAGTTAAAAAAATTAAATTTCAAAATTTTTTAACTTATTTTGAAAAAAAATAAGAGAAAATTCGAGCATTTTTTTTTTTTTTTTTTTTTTTTTTAATATTTAATGCTTAGAAGGAAATTTATAATTAAAAAATACTTCCCAAAGAGATAGTAAAAATAATATAAAAATAATATTATCCAAAAGTTTTAATACTAATATTACTATTTTTCTGATGCCAATGATTGTTCGTGAAAGCATTTACTTGACGATAAGATAACTAAAATAAAAACACGGCACTAAAAATATATGTGGAGATCATAATATGATTTGTTTAGGCTAGGGCTTTACAGTCAGTATTTTAATACCAGGAGCTGTTTTGAGTTACTTAAAAACTGTTTTTGAGAGTTAGCTACACAGGTAGAGAAAAGCCTGAATTGGTTACTGGGTCAAGAAAAATGTTTCACAGTCGTGGAATGGCTGTTCGAAGTGCAGCAAAACACTGCGCAGTTCAGTCGTAACGGAATATTACGTGTGAAACCAGCGACGTGCAGCAAAACACTGCGTAGTTTATTTCGTAATGGAATATTACGTGTGGAACCAGCGATGTGCATCGATTTATTGCTTATAAAATGGAACATATAGCCAATCTAAGTCAGTACGTTTTTCTTACCAACTTGTTTTTTCGGAAATTACTGCATATATGTCCGCTTCCCATCCAATACCGTTGGGTCTATTTTAGTGCAGGTAATATCTGTTCTTAAGAGCAGTAAAACACTGCAGTAAAACAATTGTAACCATAAGGCTTTGTCTACTGCGAAGACAAAGCCTTATGGTTACAGTTTTTGCAGCCGCAAGTCCTAGAAAAAGAATATGAAGCTTTATCATAGGTTAATACGATGATGAAGCATCAAATTTACGATAATTTGGAAAACTAGATGAATTAGTACGGCTGTGATTTTTCCAAAAATGTGCTTTATGGTATCAATTAAAAAAAAACACCAATTTTTTCTCCTTTTGGGGGAAAATTAAGATATTGATAAGAATTTTTAAGCGAATTAGAGAAAAAGAAATTTTAATTTTTCTATTTTTATCAAATCTACATAAAATATTAAGGAAATATCTATTTTTTAGAATTCAGAAGGATATAATTTAAACAAAACTTTAATTTTAATCAGATCTATATAAAATGTTTAGTAAACGATTTATTTTTTAATTCTAAAATTATTTTAAAACTTTAAATCATTTTTGTGTTTCTGAAATTATTTGTTTAAGAGTGCCAATAGGGTGCCAGATTATAAGCGCTAATATGTCACGAGAATCTTCAAAAGATTTATGTGTTGCAAGAAAGAGTTTTATGTTTCTGTTTCTTTAAAATAATATTATCAAAAAGGCAAAATGTAGTTTGTATTTTTTGTATTTTTTTAGGGGGGGAGGGGGGCAATTTTTAAAATTTACTTTAATTTAAAGAAAATTGAATTAAAAGAATATAAAGAATACTTTTAAGATCTTTTGATTTGTTTTTGTTTTATGTTGGGTATTAAGTATTCAGAAAAAAAAAAAAAAAAAAAAAAAAAAAAAAAAAAAAAAAAAAAAAAAAAAAAAAAAAAAAAAAAAAAAAAAAAAAAAAAAAAAAAAATCAGAAAAAATAACATTTCATAAGAATGTGCTATATTCAACTATTAATATCCTCTTAGATGTGAATGAAAAATAATAATAAAAATGAATAAAAAAAAAATATTGATAGATGTATTAATTAGAGTTATGAGGTAAAAAGTGCTAAAACTATAAAAACTGTTAAAAAAAATTAGCAAAACAAATGATTAATTAGAGTTAATATTTAGAAACTCCTAAAACTGTAAAAAAATATATAGCATGTCTATCGTGGCTCAACCGGTAGAGTGACAGAGTCGCATGGCAAGGGTGCGGGTTCAATCCCTAGTCGAGATCTTGGGTAGAAATTACCTAGAGAAGTTCTCCTCCTAGAATAGGGTTATACCCGTGAGGTGTGAACTTTCATAAAAAGAAGTAATAATGAGGAAAATTAGAAGTCGCAAAATCGAGAGACAAGAAAAAACAACATTAGGCACATAAGCGCTATAATCGTCTTTGGAAGAAAATTAAGAATAGCGAGAGTAAGAAAGAGCTAATAGAGAACAAAGTAAAGTTTGCTGTAGGAGGATTAAAAGAAGAGGGTTGATGTTCAACAAGCTTAAAATTAGAATAAAAATCACGTGTGTTGCAGAATTTAATGGAAAAAAAGGGGAGAGCTCTTCCAAAGTAGGCGGGTGGTGAGAACTTGGCGGCAACAGCATCAGATCCATTATCAGAGGAACCACTTCCCAAGTGATGATAGGTGAGGGGAATTGACGTGTGTGGGGGGCTTACATAAGCCACATTTGTTGTTATTCTAGTGCATGTGTTGTAAAGGTTATCTATTAAACAGTTAATATGTTCTTATAAAAAGAATATTATTAGTTTTATCAATTAACATAATTATTGTTAGGCTAATTATTATTTTTGTGAAAGTTGGTTTTCCATAAACACTTGTTTGAAATTTGTTGTCCTTCTTGGGTTTCTTGGCCTTTGTTGTCCTTCTTGTCCTTTTTGTCCTTATTCTCCTTCTTGTCCTTTTTTCTCTTCTTTTCCTTCATTCCCTTCGTTATCCTTCTTGTCCTTCTTGTTCTTCTTGTTCTTCATGCCCTTCTTTGTCCTTCATGTTTTTCTTGGCTTCTTGGCTTGGCTTTTTGTTGTTCTTCTTTTGCTTTAGTAGACGTCACGAGCCACTAAAGGAGTAAGTTTTTATAGTAATGACAGGTGCAATAAATGGATGCTTTGAGTTGTTATACCTGCACGATTTCAAACGACGTATATTGGGCGTTTCGTATTTGATTTGGCCTGATTTCCTTTTTTTTCCCAACTCTGGTGAAGTGTACCAGGTCTATGGTCATTACCCACAGGTGGAGACCAAAGCCCACACTCACACATACCTATATACACATACAAATTTTTATGAAAAGTATAATAGCTAATCATATGAGTGACAGATTATTATCGATTATAATAGCTATAAAAAAATAATAAAAATATAATAGCTAATCATATGAGTGACAGATTATTATCGTTGTATTTTTCCCATTAGTAGCAAAGCACGCTAACAATGTACTCATTATAATGAGTACATTGGTAGCATTCTTTGCTACTAATGGGAAAATTTTCGGTATTCGCGAAAGGCCTGGCCAGATAGCAGATTGGTCGCAGGCCCGTGTCACCTATGGACCTTTCTCGATGGGTCCGACTGACAGGAAGCAAGTTCTTACTGGGGGGTTGAAGGTTTTTTTGAAGGTGTACTATATTTTAGTAAGAATTGCTTATTTTATTAATTTCCAAATTATCTCTTTTTTACAATTAACACCACCGCTCACGGGCAGAGCCCTATTCAAGGAAGGGGGTGTACTCAATTTAATCTGAGTAAGACGAAGCGAAGCCTATGGAGAAAATAGCTCATATTCTTTATTTATATAGGCCTATGTTAATTACCTCTACCTCAATTGCAGATAAGGGAAAAATGTCTCCAACTTCAACTATATTTGATACATCACTTATTTATTCATTTTAGGTGCCAAAAATTACTTTTCTAATTCTCGATCTCTTTATTATTTTTCCTGAAATTGTATAATTTTTTCATTAAATTTTAAAAACTTTAAAATAGTTAATATTTTCTCAGGTAATTAAATATTGAATTTTTTCTTATTCATATATATATATATATATATATATATATATATATATATATATATATATATATATATATATAACTATATAATATATATATTTTATATATATATATATATATATAGATATATATAATATATATATATATATAATATATATATATATATATATATATATATATATATATATAATATATATATATATATATATATATATAGGACCTGTTATGTTTTACGACTCCGTCAGTTTTGATTTTTTTTTTGCTTTTTTTATATATTTCTAGTATATGATCCTAACAGTCAATTTAAGGGTGACGGACATGATTCAAAAATATATAGGACCAGTTACGTTTTACGACTCCGTCAGTTTTAAATTTTTTTTTTTTTTTTTTAACTAAAGGAATACCCAAGGGTAAACCGCAAAGATGGCAGGAGTCGGGGTCTCTCGGCCTTCCGGGGGAACGACAGGGTAGGACTATTTCCCCCCCTCCGGGGAGGGTCTCCGGAACCCCCGCTCTTTGGTATTTGGGTGTCGCGGGGGTTCCTCCGCCCCTCCCCTACGGGGTATGGAAAACGTCCCCCCCTCTGTCCCCCGTCGGCTCGAGCCCCCTAATTTTTTTTTTTTTATTTTTTTTTTGCTGTTTTTTTATTATTATTTTTTTTACATTTTTGTAATAGCTTTATACGCTGATTCCAAATATGTAATGTTTTTTCTGTAAGTGTCGTATTTTTTGAGATTTTTTATTTTTGAAAAAATATAGGCCTATATATATATTTTTTTTTTTTTTTTTTTTTTTTTTACATTTTTATAATAAGTCTTTATACGCTGATTCCAAATATGTAATTGGTTTTTCTGTAAGTGTCTTACTTTTCGAGATATTTCATTTTTTAAAATTTTATTTTATATAAATGTGATTTTTAAATATTTATTTAAAAATTTTTTTATTTTTATTCCATCACCACTAAATCATGTTAGTATCATATACTAGCAATAGGTTAAAAAAAAACAAAAAAAAAATCAAAACTGACGGAGTCTTAAAACATAACAGGGCCTATATATATATATATATATATATAAGTAGCTTCACTAATAGAAAGATCTATAGAAAATATTTTGTATTTGTTTGTATATATAAAAATTAAAATACCAAAGCATGGAGCGGTCCTATGGTGTAGTGGTTAGCATCCTGGACTCTAGATCCGGGGACCTGGGTTCAAATCCCAGTGGGACCTAATATTTTTAACTTTTTAAAAACGAATTATTTTACCTTAAAATAAAGGCTGCAGACCAGGTGAATTTTTTTCCCACCTTCGACTTCATCGTTATAAAATTAGCCAGTTTCGATTCAGGCTCCATTTTGAATTGTTCAGCTCTTTCGGCTACGCCTCCAGCTCCGGCTCCGGCTCCGGCTCCGGCTCCGGCTCCAACTCTTAGCTATAATTTCATCTCCATTTACACATGATATAATTAATTCTCTAAGA
>JABUQX010016597.1:10000-22500 GCA_015478945.1 Trachelipus rathkii | reverse complement strand
TTAAATGAAAATCTAAATTGTAATAAGTTACTAATACTAAACTGATATTTTGTTTAAATCGGAAACTCCTTACTATATAATATTGTACTCATTCATTTTTTATATGTTTTATTTATTTCAACTTAACATTATTTCAACTTTTACTCATTTTATATAATACTTATTTTTTTGTATAAAATTATATCATTATAAGGCAAGCCTTGAAAATCGGAAAGAATTCTTAGCCTAATCTTGTTGTACTTAAACAACTAAAATGTTCAAATTCGTAATGCTATTCTCGCTGTTATATATATTATATATATAATACTATATTATAATATATATATATATATATACTATTTGTAAAGGTATCAGTGGGTTATATATAATATATATATATATATATATATATAATATATATATATATATAAATATAAGTAGTATATAGTATGGTATTATATATAAAATATGAATGGATATTCGAGACAGTCGGGAACATATAAAGACTCTTTCTTGATAGTTCTAGGGCGGACATAGCTGAGCAACCCGGTTCTACTTTTTTTGCTTAAAGAACTCCTGGACAAAGCATTATATATGCGCCTAGAAACACAATCTTCTTGGGAGCTCTAGTGGGGGGGAGAAACGACTTTCAAGGCCAAATGGAAGTAAGATGCTGACAAATGGTTTTCCTGATGTGCTCTATGATCAAGAGTTTGGCCCAGAAGGAAAAAACTGCTGTTCAACTGACAAAAAGCCCCTATATGGGAAGATGGTAAAAATTAATATATATATAGGTATGAGAGTGGTGATTATAGGGTATATATATATATATATATATATATATATATATATTAATATTATAATATATATATATATAGAGGTGGGATGTTATATATAGATATATATAAGAATGAACAAGGACGATCAAACATGGCACCTAATATAATGATGAAAATTGCTGTGGGTGTTGAATACGTTTCTAGTCTATCTTGACTCCATCTTGTGCTAGTGGAATACCAGTTATAAAACAAAGTGTAATAATTAAAAATTAAGAATCGAGATATAGAGATAGATGATAGTGAAAAATACAAATTAAAAATTATATTAATAAGTTAAGACTTAACAGAATTAAGTTAAAATAAGACACAGGTGAATTTCTATTGATGATCTAATTAACGGACACAAAATTTTAAATGAAAAAAAAAAAAGGAAAAAAAATACAAGCACAGCAGTAAACAGGACAAACATACCTAATATATGATTGGTTAAAATTAAACTAATGGAGAGGCAAAGTTTCGAAAACGGAAGAAAAGTATTAATAAAAGTAGTTGTTCGAAAATGTAACAAGACCCTCTAAAACATTTGCGCGACGGGTGAGGGAGGAGTGGAAGCGAGGAAGAGAGGAGCACAGGAGAGGGAGGGAGATGAAGAAACCACAGCAAGGGAGGGAGAAAGGAAATGATGAGATGGAGAGAGAGAGAGAGAGAGAGAGAGGAGAGAGCAGAGAGTGGGAGGAAATAGGAAAGAGAGAGAGAGTCATGAAATGAGTAAGGGGTAGAGGAGTGAGAAGCATTTAAAGATGGGTTTAATTGTTTAATGAAAAGAGATTCAAGTATTTTCCGGTCGGTATCATCAGAAGTTGAGCAGAGGATTTGGATGTCCAAGAAGCGAAGGAGATGGTAGGAACCGTGAGAGTAGTTGCGAATAGAGGAGTGTTCGGAGTTAAGTGAAGGAAGATTTGTTCGGAAAGAGTTTCCCAGGTGTTTACAGATCCTCAATTTGAGCTGGATGCCAGTCTGGCTTATGTAGCAGGCACTGCAGCCTGCGTACTTAAAGTTATAAACTACTGAGGAACTAAGTAAAACCGGGAGTGTGTCTTTGTAAGAAAAGAAAGTAAAGAACCTAGGAAGAGAGGGTTGTTGGCAACAAGGTGGGGTGGAGTTGTGGGTAGAATGTTTCAAGCAGTTGGCTTAAGTCCTTATTAAAGGAAGGATGGGAGGAACCCAGAAAAGGGATTTTAAATTAAGTAATGAGCTTAGAAGAAGTTGGAGATGGGGTTGTTAGTTCAAAAATGTTCTGTAAAGAGTTATAAATGGAGGATTCAAGAAAATTGGTTGAGAAAAAATTGAAGGCGAAAAACTATTTAAGATATGTTATTTGGAGTTGAAACATTTACCAATTAGAGCAAATCTGTTATGCACGATGAAGATGCAGAGTTATGGTATTAGAGAGTAAGCTGATGAGCTGAGGAAGTTTCAGCCAAGGAGGGAAGAAGAAGGTTTTTGAAAGACAGAAGTGGTGAAACCTTCCGGAGTATGGTAGACAAGAACGTCAAGAAAATGGAGAGTTTTGTTGGATTTGTCTTGACGAGTAAATTGAATTCAGGTGTTTAGAAATAATATAAGTGAAAAATAGATCTGATTTGGTTTTATTATGGAAAATGAGAAAACAATCATCAATATATCTCATATATGTGATGGGTTTAAATTTCGAGGTGACATAAAAAACAATTGGCATAGGTGGAGCCCAGGGGGAGCCCATAGGCATGCTATCTATCTGTTCGTAATATTAATCATGAAAGGTGGAAAGTATATTGTTGGTTGCAAAATTGAGAAGTTTTTTGAAAATTGTAGGGGTAAGATTGAGGGAGGTTGAAATATTATGGTTAAAGGAATTAGAGATGATATCGGATGTTTCTGAGACGGGAATATTGATAAAAAGGTTAAATGTCAAAACTTGCAATGAAGCAATTATGGTAATGTAGAGATTGAATAAATTTAGCGAAGGTAAAAGAATCCTGAAAGGTGTATATGTTGGTTGTGAGGGGTTGGAGGTAGGGGACAAGGAATTTGGAGATGTTGTAGGGAGAGTATTGATTCTTGCTCTGCATAAGGAAGCTGTTCGCCCTTGTATGAAATATGTATCACCTATCTGGGGTGGATCCAAACACACTTTTCTGTTTGATAAGGTGGTGTCTAACTCTCTTAACACTATCGTTATTGTGGCAATAACGATAGTGTTAAGAGAGTTACGCAACAGTTCGAAGGCTAGAAGAAAATTGGAGAGGATTAGACACCACCTTATCAAACCGAAAAGTGTGTGTGATCCAACCCCAGATAGGTGATACATATTCCATACAAGAACGAACAGCGCCCCTATGCAGAGCAAGAATCAATTCTTCCCCTACAACATCTCCAAATTCTTTGTTCCATACCTCTAACCCCTTCGAGTACCTAATCTTTTGAGGAGAATTCGTGAGGCTAGTCTTACCAAACAGTCGCATTTTTTCTAGCTCTCAGACCCGATGCTTAAAGGCTATTCCAATTCTTTCATGTACTGAAACACATTCCCTACATCTATTTTGCTAACTTCCTTTGACTTGCAAATATATATATATGTATGTTTATATTTATTTATATATATATATATATATATATATTATATATATATATATATATATATATATATATATATATATATATATATATATATACTATATACTTTCCTAAGAAATCACAACATAATAGATTATAAGAAAATAAAGCTCCAAAATTGGAAGGCAAAGAAAAGCGTCCTTTCTAGTTTTCGAACCAGCGCCCCTGCGTCAAAGTTCTTCGTCTTTAACCACTAGAAAATCCTGGGGACCCAAAATGCCACCTTTAAGTCCAACTTCTAAAATCGAAGAGATTCCCATCAAAACGGAAAATTATTATTGCAAACACGCCCCTCTTAGGTGAGCTGGTTCAAATCCCAGAGTGAACACATTTCTTGACCTTCCTATTTAAGATCTTTATTTTATTTAAATTTATCTTAAATACTTGAAGGTGAACTTTTGAGTCACCGGGATGGTTTTTTTTGGCGCAGGATGGCTGGTTCGAATCTTAGGGAGAACATTTTTGCTTTTTTTCTTTGTTCAAGATCTTTATTTTCTTATATATATATATATATATAATATAAATTTTATATATATATATATATATATATATTATATATTATATATATTAATAATATATATATATAATCATATATATATATATAAAGTCTATTGAAATATTACATAAAGTATATATAAATTAAAATATATTTTTTTTTTAAATACTTTTTTTTAATTTATTTTTAGATATATTTATTTTTATATATATTTTTATATTTATATATATCTAATATATAATATATATATATATATATATATATATATATATATATATATATATATATATATATATATCTCTTTCATCTTTTTATAAATATATATATATAATATATATAAATATATGAAAATATATATATATATATATATATATATATATATATATAATATATATATATATATTATATATATATATATATATATATATATATATATATATATATATATATGCTTGTGTGTATGTGCGTGTTTGTGTAAATGTGTTTGTGAATGAATACGTGTTTAACAGCTTTTAAGAGTGCTTATATCTGTGCTACGTCGTGAACTCTCATTTTACGCGATGACGAGTTAAGATTAAGACTGAAGTGAAAATTAGGTCGGTAAGAACGCCATTGCAGCGAAAATTAACAGCTCCCTTTCCGAGGCCATTTACGCTTCTATTACAAAAGACTAGAAGGGGTTACGACTATAATTCCTATGAAGTTTATTGCCTTAAGAACGATAATGAAATGGGAATGAGTTTTCCTCCCTCCCCCCTTATAAGGGAGGGAAGAAGAGAGGGAGATTTGAGGGGGGGGGGGGTTCTAGAAGGTGTCGAGAATATTCCTTATAAGGGAGGGAAGAAGAGAGAGATTTTAGGGAGGTTTCTAGAAGGTTCCGAGAGTGTTCTCTATAAAGGGATGGATGACTGGGAATCGGGAATGGTTCTAGAAGGTATCGAGAGGGGTATGGGGTATAAAGGAGGGGTATGGGGTATAAAGGAGGGGTATGGGGAAATCGGAAATTGTTTGCAGAGGGCTTAAGGAGAAGGGGAGGGATAAAAACCTGAAGAAGCTGAAATATGGAAATCGTTTGATTATTCTTCTAAAATAAGGAAAAAAAATATAATAATAATAATAATAATAATAATAATAATAATAATAATAATAATAATAATAATAATAATAAAAATAATAATAATAATAATAATAATAATAATAATAATAATAATAATAATAATAATAATAATAATAATAATAACAATATTAAAATATTTATTTATAATAAATAATAATAATAATAATAATAATAATAATAATAATAATAATAATAATAAAAGTTAATAATAATAAAAATAATAAAAAATAATAAAAATAATGATAAAAAAGAACTAATCATACTTCGTAATTTAAACAATAATAACAAGATACATTGTCATAATAATAATAATAATAAATAGATAATAGATAATAATAATGAATAATGAATAATAATAATAATAATAATAATATCTATTGTCAATAATTAAATATATTATATATATATATATATATATATATATATATATAGTATATATATATATATATAAAATATATAGTATATATATATATATATATATATATAATATATATATCAATTAATATATCTGAATGTGCGTGCGCGTGTATACATATATATAGGTATAGGACATATATATATTATAATTATATTATATATATTATAATAGTATATATATATATATATATATAATATATATATATATATGTATATATATAGTAATATTAAATTATAGAAAATGTATGGTTAGTTTGTACAATATTTTGAGGTTCATTATGCATTCTCTTTTCTTTGAGATATATTGGAAATAGTCTTGATACTTCACATATGTTATATTATATAAATATGCGTCATATACTATATATATATATATATATATAATAATATATTATATATATAAATATATTGAATATTAAAAAATGATATATATATATATATGATATATATTATATATATATGATATATTATATTTTATTTATATAAAATTATATATTATATATATATATATATATATATATAGTATATATATATATATATTATATAGTATTATATATAATATATATATATATATATATATATAGTATAGTATATTATAGTATAGTATAGTATATATATAGATATATAGTATGATACTTATGTCTAATGCCTATATATAGTATTTAATAAATATATAAAATATATAGTATATTATTATAATATATATATTATATATATTCATCATCACCCACTCCTTTCCCTATTTGACTTTCCCCCGGTGTAAGGTGCGAACATGAACCGAAACAGAAAGTTAGTAGAAGAGTATGACGCAAGTCGAAAAGAATGCCCAGCGCTTACCGCCATCTTAATACCTTTTAGGAGAAACTCGTCACAGTAGAAAATCCACCTTAGAGTTCACAGGAACCTCGGCGTACTATTACGTATAGCATCTCGTCAATGTGGGTTCATCCCTTGGCCCAGGTGCCACAACCATACCCCTTTCACAAAACCCCGCCATTCACTTTTCCTTAAAAATAATTTTTATAATTAAATATTTTTTTTTAAAAAAAAAAATATATATAGGTATAACTGATAAGTACGTCTGACAAGTGAATCGCTTTACTGATAAATATCGATATAATTCGACATTCCTTGATTCAAGACACATAATATACTATAATATATATATATATATATATGATAATATATATATATATATTATATATCATATATATATATATATATATATATATATATATATTATAGAAATTCTGTGTGTACCTTAACCAAACTTTATCCTAACTAGGGATCGACCGGGCGGGAATTTTGCCGGGGCCGTGGGCCGGGGTCGGGGCCGGGCCGGGCCGGGCCGGGGCCGGGGCCGGGGGTAGCTAAAATTAGAAATGTAAGTCAAAAAAACTGAAAGTCTTAAAACTTAGGATGAAATTAAATATTATTTCAATTAATTAATAATTAAAAATTATAAAAAAGGAATACAATATATATTTTAATTCAATTAAATAAATATTTTCGAAAGAAATTTTAAGAAGAGGGTAGATCCTTGTGAGAAAAGTAAGTTGTTTTAAATATATAATAATAGTAGTATATATATATATATAATATATATTATATATATATATAGTTATATATATATATATATATATATATATATATATATATATATATATATATATATATATAATATATATATATAATATTTTATATATATATTATACAGTGGCGGCTCGTCTTTATGGGCTATTGGGTTGATGAAACGGGAAAGCGCCAATCTCTCATTACAAACATAATTTCTTTCATTTTAATGGCAAATATTACAAACAAACTTGTCGGGCCTGAGTATGGGATTCCCACTGTTTCCCATACTCAGTAACATATATATGAACTAACAGAATTTTATCATATTTTACCCACCCTTTATTAAACAATATTTATGGATTAGATAGGTAGATGACATTTTTGTCTCCCTTCCTCACAACACCAAAACCCTAATGATGTCCTAAGCTATATTAACTCTATTCATCTTTCAGTTCAGTATATACGATAAAAATGCCTTCCAACAACTCTATCCCCTCCTCGATACCTAATCACATAGAATAACAATGCACTTGCAAGTTTTTACTATATATAAGAAACTAACATTCGCACCCAAACTATATACAATTGGACGTTATAATCATTGCCCCAAACACAAAATTAGTGTTCCTGTTCATCTCTATTTCTACGTGCCTTCGTATATGCTCTCCCAGTCTTCTAGCACAAGAAACTAAATACATCCACAATACTTTCAAATCACTTTACTATCCTGAGTTTTTCATCACAAAAGCATTTAACAAAGCAAAAAAGAGGTACTAAAGCAAATTTTACCCTCATTCCAGCACCTAACATCACCTTAAAAAACATTCTCAAACCCCCAAAACGAAAAGAAAATCTCCCCCAAAGCTTTATATATCACATCCCCTGCAATACTTGCAATAAAACATATATAGGTGAAACCATAGATTTGCAAAGAAGAGAAAATCAACATACATACAGATGACCTGCCCAAGGACAGCATAAATTCAGGTTTACATAAGGCGTAACACAGGCCACTCTTCTATCAATATCAACATATAAAGATTGATCAGAAATATCAATCACACGAACCATCGCAAAAATCATGGAATCCTTTGTGCATTGTATAATAGTTAACACTTACAATAAGGCATCCCGTTGAAAGTTAAGATAGATTTCTACTACAAAATGAATATTCTGAAAACATCAAATAGTTTCAACAACCCCATGAGAAAATAGCAGACCAACTGAAACACACTTGAACTGATGAAGAGTCAAGAAGAAATCCAGTCCTTAGCCTGAAGAGGTCTCGCGTGTCGGGACGAAAATAAGCTTTCCTTTTTAAAATTTATTTCATTAAAAAAAAGTGTCTTTAACAATGTTTTTAATTTGTGTACATTTAGTAATAAAAGGAAGTGACAGTAAAGCATAACACTAAAAAAGAATCCAAGGGTTTCCTCTCTAAAGTATATATATATATATATATATAGATATATATATATATATATATATATATATATATAAATATATAATATATATATATATATATATATATATATATAGAGATGTACTCTGGGCAAATGCCCAGTGGGCAGGCATTTATAAAATGGGCATTTGTCCAGGCATTTGCCCATTTCAAAAATGCCCGCCCCAAAACTGGGCATTTATAAAATTATCAGAAACTATTGATTAATTATTGACAGCATTTAAAAAAAAAAAACAGTTCAAAGAATAGTTATCTTATTTTTCGCATATTATTAGTATATATATATATATTATATATGAATATATATATAATATATATATATAATATATATATATATATAATATATATATATATTATATATATATATATATATATATATATATATAAAACGTCCTCCCCCAGGAAGGTCATGGTCTTCTAGGAAACGCTGCGCTTGCTATACTACGGTTGTAAAAAAGATAAAAGAAAAATTTAAAATTACAAAAATAAAATTAAAATTCTGTAATACAAACATATGTTAAAAAGATAATAAAAATTAAAATTAAAATTGCAAAAATAAAATTAAAATTGTAATTCATTAGTCATACAGTTAAAATGAAAAGAAAACGAATAACTTTAGAGTCCACAAGGATCCTCTGCTGGCAATAGGCTTTTACTGTAACTCGTTGCACTCGCATTGATAGCGTTTGTATATGCTTCTCTCGCTGAAATATTAACAAATTTTATACAGTGTGTACAGTATTTTATAAATATTTTTTATCATAGCTGAGAAACGAAACATACCACAACCAAATTCTAAAAAAAATGCATAGATTGGCATATCACTGGAAGAGGAAATAAAAATTTTTAATTTAATTAGAGCTGGCTCTTCTATAACAACTGTTTCATGTAAATACGGGAGAAATGAATCGACAGTTCGAACAATTAAAAAACAAAAAAAAAGAATAAGAACGAGTATACTAGGAAGATCTTTAAGTGCATCTAAAATAACAAGCCGTCTGCGAGATGATACGTTAGTTAAAACTGAACAGGCATTAAATATCTGGCTCGGAGATGAATGGAAAACGAGTGCCTGACAGTGAATAACGTTAAGAACAAAAGCCTCTACTCTATATGATAAGTTTAAATATCGAAATGACAAAGTATAAATTTAGCCAGGGTTGGCTTGATAATTTCAAAAAGCGTTTTTGCTTTAAAAAAAATATTCGTACGACAGGAGAATCGACGTCCGCAGATAATGAAGCAGCAAGAACTTTTCCAGATGAATTTATGAAGATAAAGGGTAACTGCCTGAACAAGTTTTCAATGCTGATGAACTGGGCTTCTCTGGAAAAAAATGCCAGATCGCACATACATTTCTAAAAATGAAAAGCGAGGCCCAGGCTTCAAAGCAGCAAAGGATCGCGTGACAATATTATTTTGCTGCAATGCAGCTGGCCACTTAATAAAGCCTGGCTTCCTTCATAAGTCAGCAAACCTACTTTGTATGATAGGAAAAAACAAAAATTTATTGCCAGTCTTCTGGCAGTCCAATAAAAAGGCTTGGGTCACAGCTGATTTATTTAAAAACTGGTTTCATAAGTGTTTTGTTTCAGAAGTCAAGAGTTACCTTGAAAATAAAGGAATGCCATTTAAAGGGTTGTTAATACTTGACAATGATGGCGGTCCATCAGAAGGCTTAAACTGCCAATGAGAATGTCGAAGTTGTATTTGTTCCAGCCAATACTTCAATTCTTCAAGCTTTAGATCAAGGAGTGAATCGATGTTTCAAAGCTAATTACATAAAGATAACATTCACACGGATTTGTAATTTTCTTGATGAGGATTCGAATGCAAACGTCATGAACTGGAGAAAATCTTTAAATATTGCAGACTGTGTAAATTATGTTAAGGAGGCAATTGATCAAATTAAACCACACTCGGTTAACGCTTGCTGGAAAAATTTATGGAGTGAATGCGTTACAGATTTTCAAGGATTTTCAACTGCAGAAGATGAAGTTGCAAACATTGTTGCAATTGCTCATCACGTTGGTGGTGATGAATTTGACGGCCTCCACCAAAAAGAAATTTAAGAAATAATTGAAGGGAATAAGGAGACATTAACGAATGATGTGTTAGCTGAACTTGTTAATTCAGTTTCTGATACTGAAGATGACGATGAAAAAAATGCTGTAGTAAATGATTGGGATTTAAATACATTAGGTGAACTGTGTTTCGTATGACAAAACAGTTAAATAATTTCATTATCGTCAAAGATCCTTCAATGGAATGCAGTCTCAAAATTAAAAGAGAAATTGAAAAATGATTTAAAACCATATGAAGAAATATTTGGTGAGCTAAAAAGGCAAAAGCGTCAATTGCCGATAACGATGTATTTCTCAAAAAAAGCAGCCTATGCAATCTACAGATTCGGAACCGCCTTCATCTCCAACTCCTTCAACTTCATTTACACTTTGAAAGAAAATATTTTTTGTGCGCAATTGGATTAACTTTAAAATTTTTTTATTACAATTAGTTAAAATTTATAAAATAAAAAAAAAAAAATTATCTCCAAATTTATAAAGGTTTATAAATTTTTATATTTTTTTCATTTAAATTAATGTTTTTTTGGTTCAATTTAAGATTTGTACAGTACGTGTACTGTAAGTGTAATAAATATCCTACAATTAACGTAGTCAATAAATATGTTTATATACTATAACTGTAAATAACTTATATGTGACAAATTTATTTCAATTTATTAAGGATTAAATAAAATACTGCTGATATTTTTTATTCACCTGTATACAAGGGTAAAAATTTTAAAATTTAATGATTTTTCAAGGGGGAGTTAAAGTGTATATGCGCATGTCGCCTATAATGGGGGGTTACTAACCTAACCCCAGCGTTCTATGAGGGACAACTATATATATATAGTATATATATATATATATATATATATATATATATATATATATATATATATATATATATATATTATATATATATATAGTATATATATACCGTATATATAACATATATATACTATATATATATTGATATATATATATATATAATATATATATAAATTAATATATATATATATATATTATATATATATATATATAGTATATAGTAATATTATATCGTTTAAATGCCCTCTAAAATGCCCAAATTGGACAAATGCCCAGATAAATGCCCAGGGCATTTGCCCAATTCTTAAGTGCCCGGGCATTTACCCATCACTATATATAGTATATAGTATATATATATATATTATTATTATTATAAAAAAAAAAGTTTATATTATATAATAAAATTATAAATATATATATATATAATATATATAATAATAGATATATATAATATATATATATATATAGGCCTATTTATAGTTTTAAAGGATGAGAAAATCAATAAATTAATGTATCTTATTTTAATAATTTTAGGGTAAATACATTAAATTTTCGGGTAACCCTAACCTAACCCAACCTAACCTAAACTTACCTAACCTAAACCAAACTTAAACCTAAATTAACCTAACCTAATATTTAACGAGTCAACCCACTTATAAATGCTCCATATTTAGTATAGTATATATATATATATATATATATATATATAGTATAGATATGTTTGTATATATATATATATAGTATATATATTTATATAATATATATATATATATATTATATATATATTATATATATATATATATACTTATAATTTTAAATATATATTAATTCAATTAAATAAATAATTTTGAAAAACGAGATTTCGGAAAATATTTTATTTTCCTGAAGATATTTACTTTAAAAAAATAAATACATTAATATTTTAATAATTATATTTATTTCCTTTTTCGAATTCGTTTGATATATCAAATTTCGAATATTTTTATGTTAAAAACTCGGAAAAATTATAATTTGGCCTCAATTTTAATTTGAAATCATAGTAAATAACAAAAAAAAATTGATTATATTTAGGTATGTTTATATATTTTGCATCAATTTATAACATAGGAGTAATGGAATTAAAATA
>JABUQX010016597.1:0-5000 GCA_015478945.1 Trachelipus rathkii | reverse complement strand
AAATTTACCGCAGATGAGCACAGACGCGGGCTTAAAGTGAAGGAGATTAAATTGAGTAGGAAACACACAAGATGGAAGAGAATTCCCCACAGAACAGAGGTGCAGGAAAGAAGAGGCACCGCAGCGAACTAGTCTGGAGTTGCTGGATATCAACACAAAACTCATGTGCCGACACGAGCCACCCCTTGGCTACGAGGGCGTCTTAGAGGTGGTGGCACGCGAGTGGAAAATTCCCTCGAGCACTTGCCCCTACGGTACCTATAGAAAAGAGATAAAGCAGACCAACATCGCGCCGCAAAGTTAGAGGGTCAAGTAAACTAGAAAGAACAGGACAGTTGATAATCTTTTTGCCTTTGACTCGACCGCTATCCAAAGCCGGGTTGAAACCTGGAGCCCCCCCCAGGATATGAGAGCAGACTCCATACATGGGCGGATGAGCCCCTTGTATAACACTGGAGTAACTGTGAAGAGGAAAAAAAAGTCTCGCAGTTCAAAACAGAACTCCCAGCTTCTTTGAGGCCGCCTTAGGCAACCGTTGTGATGTGAGGTTTTCCAAGACATTTTTTTGTATGTTAAGGCAAGGATGTTTATATTGTCGACAGGAGAGGACGAGAGAACCGTCGAAAGAGATAGGAAAGTTAGAAGGTGTCTTAGAGAGGGAGATTTGTAGAAGTTTGAGTTTTTAAAGAATTGAATTTCAACAAAGGTTCAGACGACCCCACCGGAAATTTCTATCCAGATCAGCGAGAATAGAATCGGAAATATTAAGAGAGAGGGCAATTCTAGAAGTAAAAGAAGGAAGCAGAATTGAAATGAGTTGAGAATGAAGGCGTCCGAGTCATGCGGCCATATGAGTGAATAGTATGTTAGAAGTGCAGTGAGAGATCATTAATAAAAATAGAATAAAGTAGGAGGGATAAGACAGAACCCTGAAGGAACACCACTTATTGACAGAAAAGCGAAGAAGCAGTCGCCCATCAAACAACAGCCGATATGAGCGATTTGAAAGAAAACTGTAGACATAAAGTAAGCAAAGAGAAGAAGGAAACCCAAGGAGGGGAGCTTGGAGAGCGATGACGCGTGCAATACCCGGTCAAATGCTTTGGATATGTCAAAGCGCCACACGCACATAGAGTTCTCCCCGTAGTTTTCCTAAGAGCGCGAAAACCATAAATTTAGTAAGATAGGAAAGTATATCGCCAGTAGACGTTCAAGCGCCGAAAGCTGTACTGGTGATCGGAAAGAGGAATGAGATTCCAGATGATCTAAGAAATGCGAGTTGAGAAGAGTTTCAAAGATACTTAAGATAGAATACAAGTAGAGCTATTATAGGGCGATAGTAGAAGGATCAGAGCGGCTTCCTTTTTTCGGAAGAGGTGACTGTGCGTGCTTCCAACACTTGAGGAAAGTGCTAGTATTGAGACATAGAAAATATAGTTGAACGAGGGGCGGGGATAACACGGAAGCAACACTCCCTCAAAACTCGGGAAGGAATGCCATCCGGGCCACCCCGCCTTCCTAACGTTCGTAGATTTCAGGAGCCATGACCCGAATCGAATGATAATCACAGGCCAGAAGGGCATAGGACACCTGGAGAGGAGAAGGAGGGAGAAAGAGGAAGGCCAGAATTCGTACCAGGGTTGAGGTTAGAGAAAAATAGGAGGCCGAAAGATTGGCCTTTTCAGTTTTAGAATTAGATTAGCCACAGAACCATCAGAGCGAATTAGAGGAGGAAAGACAGATTTACAGAAGTTGTAGAGATGTTTTTGGCAAGAGGCCAGAAAATTTGTCAGTAGAGAGCATAGGAGGTTAGCGCACTTTCGTTTAAATGAAAGCCCGCTTTGCTCGTTCGAAGAGTATCCCTGCAACGCTTTCTAGCTGAATGAAAATTATTATTCAGAAAGTGAGTAGGAGAACGAAATTTTCCACTCCCGATACGCCACTGTCTCATAGCCTGGATGGCCAGAGAACAACCACGATCGAACCATGGATTATGAGAGAGAAAGATTTAGTCGGAAGAAGGAATGAACCTGTCATCCAGATCAACGATTACATTTCCCACCTTATCGGCAGAAGTTTGAAGCGTCACCAGAAACAAAGCAGTCACTCCAATTACAAGGCCCCCAATCGGCCCGATCAAAGGGCAGAAAAAACGCGTAGGGCAGGATGGAGCTGTTGGAGAGAAAGTATTTAAAATTTAAGCAGATATAAGGTTGTGCGTCAGGTTACGCAATAAGGACGAAGGTGCGTTATTTATAGAGAGAAGGACTAGGGGTGAAACAGTAGGTCAAGTGTGTTCAAGAATTTTTTGGAAGATCCGAAGTGTGTGCAGGTTCCTTAATTAGTTGCTCCTAATCGCTAAAAATGCTGAATTGATTCGGCCTCCTCCCTACCGTAAATCAGTATGAGAGGAACCCAACCATTCAGTGTTGGTGTACATTGAAATACCAAAAATAGAGAAATAAATATTAGTAATAAGAAGAATTATAACAAATATAGTGAAAAGTAGTAAGGTATTCAAAAAAAGGCGTGAAAATCTTTCTGTAGGAGAACAGTAGCAGAAGCACAAGATTATTGTAAGTGGAGAAGGAAGAAAGATTTTAAGCCCAGAACCATCGGAAGTTAGGAGATTGAAGATTCTCGAGACGTGTTACAGGAGTGTTTATGTTACATAGGCACACTTACTCCACCCTTTAGACGGAAATTATTGAAATAAGTTATAGCTTGACAGTATTAAACGATGTTAAAGGAGAATCTAGCCATCTGGGTTCTCAGACAGGAGCAAAGCCGTTACGATTAGAGTTAGAGAGGTGTATTCCACGGATGCAGAGTTAGGTTGCCAAACCCACGGATGTTAGCAAAGTCGATAGTAAGCCCGCGCCGGTGCAAAAATCTGCCATCTTGCATGCACATACAAAAAAAAAAAAAAAAAAAAAAAAAAAAAAAAAAAAAAAAAAAAAACAAACAAACGTGAAATTTCAGGTTAAAATTATTCACACAATAAAACCTAAATTTAAAACCGTAAATTTTAAAAAGCTAAAATGTATTTTACAGTAAATATGTAAAAATATGATTTAAAAATCTTAAAGTTAAAAACACTAACGCTCTCTGTATATAAATATTATATATATAATATATATATATATATTATATATATATATAGTATATATATATATATTATATATATGATATTATATATATAAGATATATATTATTATAATATAGTATATATATGATATATTATGGATATATATATATAATCATATATATATATATATATAATATTATATATAATATATATATATATATATATATATATATATATATATATATAGTATATAATATATATATATTAGATAATGATATATATATATATATATATATATATAATATATATATAATATATATTATATAAATATATATATATAGTATAAGATATATATATATAATATATATATATATATATAGTATATATATATAGATATATACGTAATAGGAGGTAAGTAAACGAACTACGAAGAACAAGAATTATTTTTTGAGAATTAAAGAAAGGAAAAACAGATTGGTTAGACATCTCAAAAGGAAACAACGTGATAAATTGGTAAAAGAATGGTAGCTGGGAAGATATTTAATGGAGAAGTTGTACTTAAACTGAATTAAGAAGACCCGGATTAAGCGGTATGTAAAATTACGTAGTTATTTTAAGCCTTTCATTTTAAAAAAAAGAGATTGGTATTACTTAAAATTGTTATTGATATCTTAGGGGATCAATGCCGGGACTAACGTATTGTGTTATTCAATGATGAGAAGAAAATAAATCAGTCATTCAAGAATTCCGCTTTCGATTGGAAGTTAGACGGATGTGTGCCTTTGCTCCTGTGTGGATTCAAATAAAATCTTAGATTGGACTCGCTGAAGTTAAACTTGTGAAGTAGATGCAATTTTGGACTTAGGACGGAGTAACTACATGGTTCACCAAATTGTGAGTGTTTGGCTCAATACGAGTCATTTGTTGCCTAAAGTGTCTGTTTTGTTCTGCCGAGATATATCAAGTTATGAACAAATTTGTAAGTTACGTTTCGTGCTTTTGATTTTATAAACCTTGCTTAAAATTAATCAAAGACAAAGAAAATGATGTTTGTGTAATTATTTGTGTGTACAGTGATATTAATTGCCATTTCTTAAATATATGAGATTTTTTAACATTTCCATGACTTATTTTATTTAAATGATTTATTTTTTACTTATTTATTACATTTCCATGACTTATTAGAATTTCTTAAATATATGAGATTTCTTAAACGTTTCCATTATTCGTTCTAATAGAGTTAGAATTTCTTAACTATATAAGATTTCTTAAACATTTCCATGATTTTATTTTGTTAGGAGTTAGAAATTATTTATTGACTATTTATCTACTTTAGTGAAGGGAGTTAACTGCTAAAATTTACTGACGAGAGTGTTTAGCATGTGTATTATATTTGATGAAAATTGCTATTATTCTATTTTAGTTGTGTAGTCATGATTTTTGTGATTTAGTAACAATTATTTAAAAGGTTATATTTTTGCATTCGAATTTATATTTAGATGCTAGGAAAGATGGTATTTTTGTGTAATTTTTAAAATATAATATTTATAATTCATTGTTGTTGTCTTCTCCCACCATTGTTACTTGTGTTTATAATAAATAGGTTTGAGATATAATAATAGAAAGAGTAGGAATCATTTAACAGTCTTTCTATGTACAAGTATACTTTATAGTATTATATATATATTATATATAATATATATATATATATATACGTATATATATACACTAGTAGTATATATATATATATATATATAATATATATATAGTATATATTATATATAAAAACTAATATATATTTTTATATTTATATATTTATATTGTATATTATTTTATAATTTTATATTTATATATTTATTTATTTATATTTATAAATATATATTTATATATTATATATAGTATAGTATATATA
>JABUQX010016596.1:65000-77500 GCA_015478945.1 Trachelipus rathkii | reverse complement strand
ATCTGAAAATAAAATAAAATGTATAATATAAATAAATAAATCAAAAACTGCTTGATATTCCATTCTTAATGTTATCAAAGACATTCCAACTCGCTGAAATAGTACACTTCATATGATGGAAAGAAGTATTGCTCAAAGAACTTCTTGCTTTGTACGCCAGTTCGTATTCCAAAGTTAACAATCTTATTAATTTGGAAAATGAGATCATATCATCACTGCATTAAGCTATTGAAACAATTTGAAAGAAACTACCAAAAAAATCAGCCGCCTCTCAGTTTCTGTCTCTTGATGTAATAACCATTAATTCTCAACGCTAAGGAAGGTATTTTGAACCAATCTTCAAATGAAAATGATGACGGTTTAAAAAGAATGAAAGATGTAATTCAACTAAGAGGTAGAAAAACGATTTGGTTCTGTGGAAAATAAATGACCTTCATACTATTGTAACTTACTTAGATTCCCTTTATAAAGCAAGTTTTTTTGTAACGATAATTAGAACAAGTTAAATCGTTATCTTTGTGTTGCAGTTTGCAAAAACTTCAATCTGAATCAGTCTTTAATTCGACCATCCCATTAAAAGGAAAACAAACGAAAATATACAGAAACCAATACCTTTTGCTATCAAGTAAATTCAACTAACAAGATTCACTGGAAGAATTTTCACCAATCCAGTAGTGATGAAGAAAACACACGCATTACCCAACAAAGTGTAAGTGCAAAGTGATTTGAAAACTATCAACCAAAGAAATGATTAGATTTCAAATGATGAAGCCAATGCAGTTGGTGAAGAGTTAGCAAAATGATTTACCCCACGGCTTGAGTAAAGCCTTGCAAGGAAAACCTTTCAATTCCGGACAGTCTATTAATGAGCCATCCATTAAAAGGAAAAAAAACGAAATCTATAGAACCAACACTTTCTACAAGTAAATCAATAAACACAGCTCAACTGGAAGAATTCTCTCAGTTCAGTAGGTGATGAGAGTAACAGCAACGTCGAATTATATTCAAAAGATGCGGTGGCAAATTGATATGAGAGGAATACATGCATATATCCAGCGCGTAGTAAGAAATAGAGACTGACATACAAATCAAATGACGACCATCAGTTGGTAGAGTGGTTATTAAGCAAAATGCAAATTGTTTACGCCACGCTTAAGTAAACTTGCAAAGAAATATTGGTCCTGTCCTCCAATAAGTGTCCAAGTGAGAGAAAGTATTTGGCAATGCTAGGTCATAATATATTGCATGAAAAGGAGACAACAGACGTGCTCAACAGAAAGGCAGAAAACTTGATGTCTCTCAAGCACAACCTCCCAAATATTTGCAATTTCACAATACTAGTACAAAAAGTATATATTTTCCATTGTAAACTCTTTCATTAAGGGTCCGATAGGTTAGGGAAAGAAGGTTGATGGGGGTCCACTTGGTTGGGTCCCCGTCCCGCACCCTGGTCACAATTATATTAATAGATTGTAGCTAAATCTCTCTCTCGTCTCTCTCTCGTCTTCCTCGTCTCTCTTCGTCGTCTCATCTCTCTTCTCATCTCTATATATATATATTATATATATATATAGATATATAAATAATATGCTAGATATATATACTTAGTATATTATATATATATATATATATGTTATATATATATATATACATATATAATATATATATATAATATATATAATAAACATCGACGCATCGCGGATGTTAAAATCACAAAATCGCATCCGTCATCCGCATCCGCGGATGCGAAAAAAATGACATCTGCAGCAGTAGTAGGAGCGTCATTTTGGACACCGTGCTCCCGCCCCCTTTTTGACCTTCGGACTGTCCGCTGGTTCATTTTGACGACAGCGGTATTTTATACCTGCACCTTTGAACTTTTTTGGGGCCCAATTTTTTACTCAGCTACCTTCAATGGGTGCTTTTTTTATTTTTTTTTTTTTTTTTTTTTTTTTTTTTTTTTTTTTTTTTTTTTTTTTTTTTTTTTTTTTTTTTTTTTTTTTTTTTTTTTTTAGATTTTAATGTCTTTTATTTTTAGATTTTATTTATTTTATTTCTTTCTTTTTTTTTTTAATATTATTTAATGTGAATACCTTGTTGACTTGGCGTCCCGCTCATTTTTTTTATATTGCGTTTTGTTAATCTTCGTCGGGATGAATCGCAATTCACGTCGCGTTCGTCGGGTTGATCGCAAATTCATTCGTCCAGCATCGTCCGGTTTTAAAACAAATTTCCGCGGAGTCCGTCGCATTCGTAGCAAAGAACCACGCAAAAAAAACCGTTAAGTAGAAAGACCAAGAGCTAAGATGCACTTTCATATGTATTATACGCAGCAATTATTATATTATTTTTACGATCACGAGAAAACATTTCGTATTCTTATTAAAACTTATACCATATATATATATATATATAGTAGTATATATATATATATATTATATATATATATATTAATTAATCTAGCTATATATATATGATATATATTATATATATATGTATATAGTATATATTATATATTATATTAATATGATAATATAATATATCTATATATATATATTATTATTATATAGTATTTATAATTATACGTGAGATAACCATGGCCGAATGTTCTGCGCGTTTGTCCTCGGTAATATATTATATATATACAATACGCTTTTCTGCATTTACAAATGGAATTCGGGTTTTAAAATGTTTAAAAACTAAAAGATTTATTCACAAGGTGGCCAGCCTGGTGACTAAACTTTTAGTCTTTTATTTGCCCTAGCACTAGGGCTTCCACCTCACCGTTGGCAAAAATGGGATTCTAAATAATTAGGTTAAGAGAAAAAACCTCTTACCTATAATAGAAACTTCAAGTTTTTTTCAAAAACTTCATGCTTCTGTTAAATACCATGAATATTCACTCTTAGTTAAACTGACATGTAGTTGTAATATTTAACTTCTATAATTTATACAAAAATAATTTAATTCTACCTTTATTCAAATAAAATAAAAAATATTTATTTAATATCTATCCAGAATATGATAAATATTATATTTGTATGGGATAACTATTACAATTTATTTGTTCCGTTACTGCACATATATATATATTAAATATATATAATATATATATATATATATATATATATATATTAATAATATAGTATAATATATATATATAGTTATACTATATATATATATTATATATATATAGTATATATATATATATAATATATATATATATATAATAATATATATAATATATATGCTTGCATATGTTTTATATTTTAATATATATTATATATATATATATTAGTATAATATATATATATATTCATATATATATATTATATATATATATATATATTATATATATATATATTATATATATATATAGTTAACTTTCTTTAAACACCATGATATTTCGGCTTTGACCTTGCCGGATACCCCTATACCCAGCCTACACCTAGCCTACACCCTGCACTAATCCTAACTAAACGCTGACCTAACATAAACCTACTAACTAGACCTAACCTTTAACCTACTGAACCTAACCTAACCTGACCTAACTAACTAACTAACCTAACCTAACCTACCTAAACTAACCTAACCTATCATCCCAAACTAACCTAACCTAACCTAACCTGAACATAATCATTTTTATATATATATATATAAGCCTTGTTTGACCATGATATTTCGGCCTTGACCTTGCCGGATACCCTATACCTAGCCTACACCTAGCCTACACCTGCACCGCTAACCTACCTAACCTAACCTAACCTAACTGACCTAACCTATCCTAACCTACCTAACCTAACCTAAACCTAACCTAACCTAAACTACACCGTAGCGTACACCTACACACTAGCCTACACCGCTCATCCTACAAACCTATCCTACACCTCACCTAGCCTCCACCCCGCCTTGAGCTCAACCAGGTAACTGATGCCTAGCCTTTGGTAAGGTAATCTGTGCTAACATGAGGTCATGTAGTACCTGACCTGTATGGATCTATCCTAACTTATTTCCATCCGCGGAACAACACCACACACGTCCACACACTTATACTTATAAACACACGACAATATCACCACACACACACACACACATTACTATTACTTATACACATACATTCACTTATACACACATTCAACTATGACAAACTTATACACACATTCAACTATGACACTTGCATTTACCCATACGACACTTACATTTACACTTATACACAAGCGGTCACAAACACACACACAATACACACACACACACACAACACACACACACACACCATTGCACCGCGCACTTACACTTATACACACATTCACTATGGAACACTTACATCTCACCAATAGACACTTACACTTACTTTTACACTTATACACACGTATAAACACACGACCAACCCTTTGGTCTTCCATGGTCAAATTTTAGCCCACCCTAATTTTTAGGCAACTAAACATTTTTATTAAAACCATTTTCGCAAACCTAAAACTGTAACTCATTACAGACATCTTTTATATTTTACTTAGTCTTTTTAATTTATAAATTTTTAAAAATTGCATGTAAGAAGAAAAAAAACCAGAGTGCTGATATATAAACATTTTATTTTACTACAATTGAACGAAATTTTATTAAAAAATCAGTAAATCAGTAAACCATTAAAGCAGTAAATCAGTAAATAATAGAGGTGTTACCTAACACCTAGGGGGATTAGTCATGCTTTTGTTTTACTGCTTTACTGTTTTAAACTCAATGTTTTAACCTGCTTTTAACTCATGTTTTACGGCTTTAACTTATATGTTTTACTGCTTTAAACTCACATATTTATTAACATTACATACCTTAAAAGCAGTAAATCAGTAAATCAATAGAGGTGTACCTAACACCTAGGGGGTTTAAGTATGCTTTTGTTTTTTACTGCTTTAACTGCTTTAAGCTCATGTTTTACTTGCTTTAGCTTATATGTTTTTACTGCTTAACTCACATATTTATTACATTACATACCTTAAAGCAGTAAATCAGTATCAAACCATGTTATCTAACACCTAGGGGGATTAGTGTGCTTTTGTTTTACTGTTTTACTGGCTTTAACTCATGTTTTTACTGCTTTACTCATGTTTACTGCTTTAACTCAATGTTTTACTGCTTTAAACTCATATATTTATTAACATTATGTTTTTTTATTTTGTTTTAAAATACTTTTTATTATTTTTATTATTATATTTTATTATTATTTTTATTTTTATTATTTTATTTTATTATTATTTTATTATTTTTATTATATGTAGTGTATTTACTCATGGCTAATTGTTTTTATTATTTAAGAATCACACAACACACACACACAACACACAGACACACAATTCACTATGACACTTAACACACATTCACTAATGACACTTATACAACACATTACTTGACACTTATACACCATTTCATCTATGACACTTATACACACATTTCAACTATGACACTTACTTTACCTAGACACTTACATTTACCTTACACACAACACACCACACGCACACACCACACACACCACTCACACACACAGATTTACTTACACCTGCACACAGATACAGATTTACTTACACGCAGATTTACTTACACACATAACGTATAATTTATTAAAACATTTTGTTTTAAATTAAGCACGTACATTTATATACTCATTCAAATATAACTAAAATTATTTCAAGTTTCTTAAAACTTCTATAATAAAATCATCTTATCTTTGAAGCAAAGAATTTATTATTACTGTTAATCTTTTTGTTTATAAATTTTATAGACTATCAAGTTTTAAAAATAACTTTTACTATAAATTTTTATGAAAATTTATTAAAAACATATATTTTACGTACCTTAATAAAGCACTAAATCACGTAAATCAGATTAAGGCCACCCTAGCACCTCTACACAAAGCTATGCCCGTTTTGTTCTATTGACTTACCTTGCTTTACATCATCTTTAGCCATGTAATAAGTATAAAAATAACAAAAAAGCTCTTCTCTGCTAACATAACATGTATATTTTATTAAAATCATTCTAAGTTTTAATTTAAAAATAACAATTATTACTTACATTAATATTATTCACTCGATGTTAACTAAAAATATTTCAAAGTTTTTTAATACTTCGGGTTTTCTTTATTATATTATTATTATTTCTATTTCATTGACAATCCATCACGAGAAAACACAACAACGCCCACCTCCTAACAGATACGAAACTGACCTATCTCTGTAAAATGGTTGAAATAACTCTTTAGGATAAATTCCTTTTTGTAATCCCGCGGGCGATTTAGCCTAATTCCAGGTCAAGAATATATTTTCCAAAGCTGACCTTTTCTGTAAACATGTGGGGGCAGTAACCTACGTTAGGGCCCTAAATTTAGGGCCCTAAATTTAGGATTAAGCCTTTTTGTAGACGGGCTTATTTAATCCTAATACCAGGTCAAAAGGTTATTCCAGTATAGACAAGAATCATTGTTATTATTATTTTTATAAATATATTTCAAACTGGAACATGCTGGATCGGTAAGATCCTTTAAGCAGGTAAGAAGGAAATGTTTTCCTTACTTGTGATTGGTCGGAGTAGTTTTCCCCTAGTTCATAAGCTAACCACCAGGGCTCAGCATGAGCCCCACCCGTAAAGGCAGCCAACCCCGCACCCGCTGGTTCGTCCCGCCGCGTCCCAGCCCGCCGCGTGCGCCGCAGGCGCAATAATTTCCGCGCGAATTAATTATTTAGAAAACACACATACCACACACACGGCACACATACATCACACAGACACACCACAGAGACATCGACACAGCACACACAACACACACAGGCGCACACTCACTTACCACTATAGCGTATAATTATTAAAACATTTTATTTTTATTTTATTATATACTTAGTGTTATTTACTTCATGCCTATTGTTATTATTATTTAGAACACACATACACAAACACACCGCACACATACCACACACACACCATCAACACACACACACACACACACGCACATCATTTACACAGTAAACCTTTACATAATTTATTAAAATTTTAATTTTTATTTATTATTATTACTTAGTGTTATTACCTTCTGCCTATTGTTATTATTATTTAGAACACACATGCACACACTCACACACACACACCACACACACACACACACACACACACACACACACACACACACACACACACACCCACCCACTCGATATTTTGATCCCTCACTTTGATGCCTCAGCTTTTGATGCTCATTTGATGCCGTCAGTTTTGAGCCGTCAACTTTTGTCCTTCAGCTTTTGGATGCTCAACTTTGATACTAGTTATATGATAACCTCAGTGTGATACGCAAACTTAATAACTTAGCTTTGGTACCTCTCTCAGCTTTAGTGGTTCATCTTTGATGACTCATCTTTGATGGCGTCATCGTTGATACCACCTATATTGATGATTCATCTTATAAGCAGTTACACTTACCATAGACACTTACACTTACACTTATACACACATACACTATGTCTCTTATTCACACATACGCACATACACATAGACACTTACGCTCACCCATAGACATTTACACTCGCACACACACACACACAATATATATATATATATAATATATACTATATATATAATATAATATATATATATATATATTATATATATACCCTATTTATATAAATATATATTCTATATATATATATATATATTTCATTCGCGAGGGAATATTGCGCCGGCGGGCGCCCGCGGGGGGCGGGAACGCGGTAATATTGCGCCTGCGGGCGCACGCGGCGGGCGGGGACGCGGCGGGACGCACCAGCGGGTGCGGGGTTGGCTGCCTTTGCGGGTGGGGCTCATGCTGACCTGTGGTTAGCTTTATGAACTGAGGGGGGAAAACTACTCCGATAGACCATCACAAGTAAGGAAAACATGTTCCTTTCTACCTGCTTAAAAGGATCTTACCGATCCAGCATGTTTCAGTTGAAATATATTGTATAAAAATAAAATAACAATGATTCTTTCTATACTGGAATTTACCTTTTGACCTGGGTAAATTAGATAAATTTTTATAAAAAGCCCCCCCGGTTTCCCCCCCCCCCCCTACAAAAAAAAATACCTAAATTTAGGCCTAAATTTAGGCCTAACGTAGTTATTGCACCACATTTTACAGAAAAAGGTCAGTTTGAAATATATTTTTGACCTGGAATTTAGGCTAAATGCCCCGGGAATCCAAAAAGGATTTATCCTAAAGCTAGTTATTCAAACACATTTTACAGAGAAGGTCAGTTTCGTATCTGTAAGGAGTGCGGGGTGTTGTGTTTTCTCGTGATTGGATTCGTCAATGTACAATGAAATAATAATAATGAATAAATAAGAAACCCGAATTATTTAAAAACTTTGAAATTTTTTAGTTAACATCGGTGAATTACTGATAAATGTAAGTGATAATTGTTATTTTTAAATAAAAACTTAGAATGATTTTAATAAAATAACATGTTATGTTAGCAGAGAAGAGCTTATTTTGTGTAATTTTTATACTTATTACATGGTAAAGATGATGTAAAGCAGTAAAGTGCAATAAACAAAACGGGGCATAGCTTGATGTAGAGGCGTGCTAGGGGCTGGCCTTACTGATTTACTGATTTATTGCTTTAAGGTACGTAAAATATATGTTTTTAATAAAATTTCATAAAAATTTCATAAAATTTTAAAACTTGATAGTTATAAAATTTATAAACAAAAAGTATTAACAGTTAATAATAATTCTTTGTTCAAAGATAATGATTGATTTATTATAGAAGTTTTAAGAAACCTTGAAATTAATTTTATTTATATTTGAATGAGTAATATAAATGTACTTGCTTAATTAAAACAATGTTTTAATAAATAATACGTTATGTGTGTAAGTAAATCTGCGTGTGTAAGTAAATCTGTGTGTGAGTGTAAGTAAATCTGTGTGTGTGAGTGTGTGTGTGTGTGTGTGCGTGTGTGTGTGTGTGTGTGTAAGTGTAAATGTAAGTGTCTATGGGTAAATGTAAGTGTCATAGTGAATGTGTGTATAAGTGTCATAGTGAATGTGTGTATAAGTGTCATAGTGAATGTGGTGTATAAGTGGTCATAGTGGAATGTGTGTATAAGTGGTCCATATGGAACTGTGTGGTGTGTGTGTGTGTGTGTGTGTGTTCTAAAATAATAAATAACAATGGCATGATGTAAATACACTAATTAATAAAAATAGATAAAATATAATAAAATAAAATAAGAAAAATAAAATAATATAAACAATAATAAAAAATAAATAAAAGTATAAAACAAAATAAAACTAATGTTAATAAATATATGAGTTAAAGTAGTAAAACATATGAGTTAAAGCAGTAAAAACATGAGTTAAAGCAGTAAAAACATGAGTTAAAGCATAAAACATGTAAAAACAAAAGCATACTAATCCCTTATTTGTTAGGTAACACCTCTATTGATTTACTGGTTTACCGCTTTAAGGTATGTAATGTTAATTAAATATGTGAGTTAAAAGCAGTAAAACATATAAGCTAAAGCAGTAAAACATGAGTTAAAGAGTAAAACTAAAACAAAAGCATACTAAACCTAGGTGTTAGGTAACACCTCTATTGGATTTACTGATTTATCTGCTTTAGGTATGTATGTTATAAATATGTGAGTTAAAAGCAGTACATATAAGTTAAAGCAGTAAAACATGAGTTAAAGCAGTAAAACATGAGTTAAAACAGTAAAGCAGTGAAGTAAAGCAAAAGCATACTAATCCCCCTAGGTGTTAGGTAACACCTCTATTGATTTACTGATTTACTGTGTTAGGGTACATGTAATGTTATTGTTTTTAATAAAATTTCGTAAAATTTGTAGTAAAATTAATGTTTAATATAACAGGCACTCCTGGTTCTTTTTCTTCATTACATGCTTTTAAAAATCTATAAAATTAAAGTACTCGAAGTAAATATAAAAGATGTCTTGTAATGAGTTTAAGTTGTTTAGGTTTGGCGAAAATGTTTTTAATGAAAAGTGTTTAAGTCGGCAAAAATAGGGGTGGGCTAAATTTGATCTCCGATGGAGACCATAGGCAGGGTTGGTCGTGGGTGGTTATATACGTGTGTATAGTGTAAATGTAAGTGTAAGTGTCCATGGGTGAGTGTAGTGTCATAGTGAATGTGTGTACTAAATATGTGTTGTGGTGTGTGTGTGTGTGTGTGTGTGGTGGTGTGTGTGTGTAAATGTGTGTGTGTGTTGTGACCCGCTTGTGTATTATAGTGTAAATGTAAGTGTCTATGGGTAAATGCAAGTGTGTATAAGTGAATGTGTGTATAAGTGTAATAGTGAATGTGTTGTCATAAGTGAAAGTATGTGTATAAGTGTCCACGTGAATGTGTGTGTGTGTGTGTGTGTGTGTGTGCGTGTGTATAAGTATAGAGTGTGTGTGTGTGTGTTGTGTGTTCCGCGGATGGAAATAAGTTAGGATAGATCCAAACAGGTCAGGTACCTACATGACTTCATGTTAGCACAGATACCTACCCAAGGCTAGGCATCAGTTACCTGGATGAGCTCAAGGCGGGGTGGAGGCTAGGTGCAGGGTGAAGGCTAAGTGTAGGCTGGGTGTAGGCTAGTGGTAGCGGTGTACGTTAGGTAAGGTTAGGTTAGGGTAGGTTAGGTTTAAGGGTAGGTTAGGTTAGGATAGGTTAGGTCAAGGGTTAGGTTAGGTAAGGTAGGTTAGGCTAGGTGCAGGTGTAGGGTAGGTGTAGGCTAGGTGAAGGGTATATGGCAAGGTCAAGGCGAAATATCACGGTGGTCATCTAGGTTAATAATATATATATATATGTTAAGGTTAGGTTAGGTTAGGTTGGTTAGTTATAGGTTAGGATAGGTTTAGGTTAGGTTAGTCAGGTTAGGTTAGGTTAGGTTAGGTTTAGGTTAGGTCAGGTTTGGTAGGTTAGGTTAGGTTACGCGTTAGGTTAGGTTAGGTTAGGTTATGTTACAGGTCAGGTTAGGTTAGGTTTAGTGCAGGTGTAAGGCTAGGTTGTAGCTGGGTATAGGGTAATCCGGCAATGGTCAAAGCCGAAATATCATGGTCAAACAAGGTTAATGATATATAATATATATATATATATAATATATTATATAGATACTATATATATATATATATATATATATATTATATATTATTACCAAGAAATATGTGGGGATCTGCGTCAGGAGATATTTATAAATTTTATATAAACCCTGAAACTCATAAGCATAATATATATATATATATATATATATATATTATATATATATATATAATATATATATATATGAATATTATATTATATATATTATATATATATATAATATTATATTATATAAATATATATAATATATATATATATATATATATGGGCAGTACGGAACAAATAAATTGTAATAGTTATCCATACAAATATAATATTTATCATATTCTGGATAGAATTAAATATATTTTTATTTTAATTTGAAAATAAGTAGAATTAAATTTTTTTGTATAAATTGTAGAAGATGAATATTATAATTGGAAGCCTGAACAATTATGAACAGAGATTTATGGTGTTTAGTAGAAGCATGAAGTTTTTGAAAAAACTTGAAGTTTCTATTATAGGTAAGAGGTTTTTTCTCTTAACCTAATTATTTAGAATCCCATTTTTGCCAACGGTGAGGTGGAAGCCCTAGTGCTAGGGCAAATAAAAGACTAAAAGTTTAGTCACCAGGCTGGCCACCTTGTGATTAAATCTTTTAGTTTTTAAACATTTTAAAACCCGAATTCCATTTGTACATAAATGCAGAAAAGCGTATTGTATATATTAGATATATATTATATATATATATATATATATATATATATATATATATATATATATTTTATATAATATATAGATATATACATAGTATATATCTAAGGTATAATATTTACTATGTCTAAGTATATGTGTATAGAAGTTTTAAAAAAATAAGAAATGATATAGAAACGTAAAATATAATAATTGCTGCGTATAATACATATGAAAGTGCATCTTAGCTCTTGGTCTTTCTACTTAGCGGTTCTTTGTGCGTGGTTCTTTGCTACGAATGCGACGGACTCCGCGGAATTTGTTAAAAAACGCGACGATGGCTTGGACGATGAATTTGCGATTCAACCCGACGAACGCGACGATGAATTTGCGATTCATCCCGACGAAGATTAACAAAACGCAATATAAAACAAAATGGCGGACGCAAGTCAACAAGGTATTACCATTAAAAAAAAAAAAAAAAAAAAAAAAAAAAAAAAAAAAAAAAAAAAAAAAAAAAAAAAAAAAAAAAAAAAAAAAAAAAAAAAAAAAAAAAAAAAAAAAAAAAAAAAAAAAAAAAAAAAAAAAAAAAAAAAAAAAAAAAAAAAAAAAAACACCCATGAAGGTAGCTGAGTAAAAATTGGGCCCAAAAAAGTTCAAGGTCAGGTAAAAATACCGTTGGTCAAAATGACCAGCGGACAGTCA